>MU836630.1:0-26187 GCA_029204225.1 Diphasiastrum complanatum
ATTTATATTATATTTATTGATGATTATAGTAAGTTTGCCAGAGTCTACTTCATTCACAATAAATCGGAAGCATTTGACAAGTTCACATAGTATGTGAATTGGACAGAAAGATGCACTGGAAATAAAGTGAAGCAGATCAGAACAGATCGAGGTGGAGAATACATCTCAAACTGATTCACTGATTTCTGCAATGATCGTGGAATCATTCACATAAGAACTGCATCTTATACACGCAAAACAACGGTGTTGTAGAAAGAAAGAACAGGACTCTAATGGAAGCTGCCAGATGCATGATGGCCTATTAGAAGGCTCCAAGAGTGCTGTGAGCTGAAGCAGTAGCTACAGTTGTTTACATTCAGAACGGGACGAGAAAGTATGGTGTTCCTCACACAACACCGCACGAGTTATGGTGGGGTAGAAAACCCAATCTGACTCATATTCGAATCTTTGGCTGTGCAACATATGCACATGTTCCTGACAAGCTTCGAAAGAAGCTTGATGAGAAAGCATAACAAGGATATCTTGTAAGATATGACAATCGTTCGTCATACTATAGTCTATATGCCAGAGACAGACACAGTGAAGACAATCAAGTTCAAATTTGATGAGAGCAGAACAATGGCCAACGATGATCCTGTCATTATGAAGTCCTTGGAAGGCAGTACTATGATTACCAATTGTGACAGAGGGAGTAGAGGACGAACACTCAGATGAAGATGTTTGAGTCGCACCTCATTCGAGTGACGAATCAACAAAAAAAGATTCGCAAGCCAGCCTACTGCTACAATACATGTAAACCGAAATGGTTCCGGACCTAGCAGATCAGATAAAGGCAAGAGCATTGCAGTACCAGAAGGATCTCCTAGAAGATCGACAAGAGAACGAAGAGCGCCAACAAGATTTGTGCCAGGAAGCGCAGCTTCTTCGTCAGAAGAGTTTTGTGACAGACATTCGAATAAGCAATTGAATGTCTAGAGAAGGACAAATGGATCCAAGCCATGAATGAGGAGATGGAATCCATGAGGAAGAACGAGGTATAGACGTTACAGCCATTACCAAATAAGCGAAAGACTATAAAATGCAAGTGAGTATACAAGCTAAAGTATGGACCGGATGGAGATATCTCAAAGTCTAAAGCCAGACTTGTAGGGGTTTTCTTAGAGATACGGTATCAACCATGCTGAGACCTTTTCTCCTATCATGAAACATTCATCCTAACGTCTACTGTTTTCATATGCAATTGCTTATGACCTCATATTCACATTGTGGACAAGAAGACATCGTTCTTGCATGGTGAGCTAGACAAGGAAGTCTACATGGATCAACCCCCAGGCTACATTTCGAACTCACTTCCTACTTATGCATGCAGAATGCACAAGAGTATCTACGGTCTGAAGCAATCAGCGCGACAATGGTATAAGAAGAAAGATCAAGCCTTGAAATCCTTAGGATTCAAGCCACTAATAGTTGATTCCAATGTTTATGTAATAATTACAGATGAAAAGATCATCATTGTAGCTGTATATGTGGATGACACTCTGATACTCTACAAGAGTGAGGAGCTTATTGCAGAGGTGACGTATGATATCTTGAAACATTTCAAGATTGCAGACTTGGAAAAGCCAGATGTTATCTTGGCTTACAATTTGATAGAGACTATGAGGGAGGAATTTTGTATTTTCATCAGTCCAGATATACCCTGAAAACTTTGAAGATTTCGGGATGATGAATTGCAAAGGAGCAAACACTCCAATACTTGCAGGAACAGTCCTGACGAGTGAGGATTGTCCGAAGACTGAAGAAGAAAGAGATTTGATGCAACATACACCATATAGAAAGCTGATCGGATCATTGATGTACCTTGTAGATAACACACGTCCTGACATTGCTAATGTCGTGTTCAGGATGAGCCAATTCAATACGAATCTAGGCGCGACTCATAAGAATATTGCGAAACAAATTTTGTAATACCTTCAATTAACGAAGGATTTTGGATTGTGTTATTTCGTGATGTAAGTGTTATTCTCATGATGTAGGGTTCCAGATGCGTTCCAGATACGTTCCTATAGTGATGCTAGCAAGGCATCTCTCAAGGACGACTGCAAAAGTGTCTCAGGAGGATGCACCATCGAGTCAAGAGCAGCAATTCTTTGGTCAGCAAGAGGCAGACCATTGTAGCTCCGTCATCCTGCGAAGCAGAGTACATTGCAGCAGCTAAGATGACCAATGAAATCATTTGGCTCCAATAGTTCCTTGATGAACTAGGTGAAACGAAGAATGAACCTCTGATTTTGCATATGGACAGTACATCTGCAATACATCTGACAAAGGATTTTGTGTTTCACTCAAGGACGAAATGCATCGCAATCAAGTACCATTTGATAAGAGATCAAATCGGAATAAGATGCTGCAAACGACTTTCATTGGAACGAAGGAGATGGTTGCTGACATTTTTTTTTACACATTTTTGGATCAATCGCTTGTGGGCGCTGACATTTCGGAATCAAGCCAAGACCCAACAAGCCTATCCCCTCTCCAAAACATGATTTTGGTGCTACCCTCAGACGACGTGGATTTCTCCTCTATGAATCTCGTCCAGGTACATCGCATAATGACCGTGTTGTCATCAGGCCAAGGAATGAGCACCATCTCCCACAATATTATATCCTTAGCATTTAAAAAAAAAACGAAAGAGAAAAAGAAAAGCCAAAAAAAACCTAGAAAATAATACAAAGGGCTCATTTTCTTTGTCTTTCAACATTTTTTTCTTTTCTTTTTAAAAGAGTCCCATTCTTATTTTTGCCGATTGTTTTAGACTAGGCAACTTGTGCATCCTCTAACCATTCTTGGCACCACCTTCTCATCTGCCATTCAGAAGGGCTTAAAAAAAAAGGTGCCCACCTTCTTTAGGCCTCCTTTAAGTTCTCTTCCCCCTCTTTCCACAACCCTCTTTCACTTTCACACCTTCACCATTTTCCAATCATCAGCTTGGCATCAACAATACCAGATCAACAACATCAACACCAATTCACCACCAGCACCACTCAACATTAGCAACAGATCCATCACCTCAGCTTCAGATCCAAGCAGCCAAGTAGATCCAAGAAGATCACCATCCAACAAATCCAACATAACTAGCAGATTGCCATCTAGGTGACCACTTCACCAGCCACCATTCGTCCCACCTTCGACAACCGCCATGACAACAACTTCCGGCACTATGGGACTAGCGCCCAAAAAGTGTGGAGGCATGTTGGCCATTTACGGTACATGCCCAACGCATGGGACAAAGCAATACGGAGGGCTCACAAACCCTCCACTTTGGAAAAGAAATTTAATGTAAAGAAATAAAAGTCAGACACTACATAACGATGCACTTGCAATGCGCAAAGCACCATTAACTACAAATACGCCTCGAATATTTAGAATACGCGATTAATCTTGATAAAGTGCCTTGAAGCACCATAGAATATTTTGTGGGGTGGCTCAATAGTTTTGTTACCAAGAGCATTGTAAAGTCAAATTACTTGCCAAACAAAGAAAAAACAAGTTAGCTTAGACTATTAAGTTTAGAAATGAGCCAATAGAAAATTTCCACTTCAACTCTTTTGGACCCAACTTTAAAAGGGCCAAATCCTTTTTATTTTAGGTTCTCAAATTTCATTTGTAATATCAAAGGGTTGAGTTCCCTCCTACTTTTGTGTTTGTGAATGCTTTGAGAGAGAGAAAGAGAGAGAGATAGTTGTGAGGTGAGTGTTGGATTTTATGCTTAATGCATGTCATTTATTATGCATGCTTGATGCCTAGATTGCTAGAAATGTTTAATTAGTAATCTCTCTTGTTTGTAGATTTTTCTATGCAGGTTGAGAGCCAAGCTATGGATTTGTGCTTAAGAAGAGCGTCTCCAAGCTCTTTCATGGCTAGTCTCCTTCGTCCTTCTCTTCTCTTGGCTGCAGCCCACACATAGGTGTTAGATATTCACCATGGGCTTTAGGCCATCATTGGTAGGATTTCTTTCTTCGCTTAAGCTTTGGAATCCAAAGAGGCCAAGACCAATGAACGATACGACGCCCACAAACAATCATGAAGTAGATTTAGATTTAGTTTAGAACCTCCCTTGAATTTTCTAGGATTCTTTAGTAGTTTTAATCCTCGAACGGGTGTAGTGTAGAGGCAGTTTGACAAACTGCCACTTCACTGGTCATAGTGACATAACTTTATCTTTAGATCACACCTTCCTCTTAGGATCAATTATCGACCTCCCTATACTACAATAGGGTTGATCCTTCCTTTTTACTTGTCCATTGCACTAGCAAAGGTGAAATTTGTAGGATAGGTGGCAAAAATAAGGGAACATCAACATTCTTATGTTGACCATAGGAATGCTGAACATAGTGATGCTTTGTTGACAGAAACAATAAAGACACAATGTTCATGAATGATTCAGTGCTTTTGTCAACAAAGCATAACATCGTTCAACATTCCTCTAATCTTGAAATGACTTACCCTACTCATGGTGAAAAAATATTGGCCAACCTACATGCTTTAGAGAAATGGGGACATTATCTATATGGTTCAAAGTTTACTCCTAAGGTATATTAATATAGCTTTTAAGCCAAAAGAAACTTAGTGATAAGCATAAGAGATGGTTATCACAAGTTCGGCCCATGATTTCATATCAAATATCTCAAGAGAAAAGAAGGTTTGGACATATTACAAGTAAATTTTTTGCAAGCTTTGCGAGTTATTTTTCTCAAAAACAATCTAGAAATTATTATTTGTGTCACTCATGTTTTGCTAGATACACATCCACATCATTGCAAAACCAAGACCTACCATTTCTATATGGAATCACAAAAATCACTTCTCCCAATAGTTTCAAATCAAAACATGTTTAGTCGAGCTGCAAGAATGGACCCTTAAATTGCTCACAATAGTCAATATGCCTTGCTTAAACTTGTTACATTTGAAAATAACATGCTAAAGGTCATTGGTTCTATTGATGGACATTCACAAGCTATGTGTTCATGAAGTGAAAAATTCATGGTGCCTAGTAAAGGTTGGTGAATGAGTATGTTTTCATTCCATATCTTCTACTTTAGAGAATATAAAGATATTCTTGCATGGAATGAATTTATTTGTCGACACATTGTGAACAAAATCTAGGACATGAAGAACATTAATGATTGATACTTACTTGGTACATTGAACCTGTATAGTTACTATCAAAACTATCTACAATGTAAACTTTCTTGTCGCTAGTTGTGCTTCTAATGACATCACAAACTCTATCATCAAGTTGAAGGCCCCATCAACTCTTTCTTTAGTAGCCTCTATGCTAGACCTATGTCTCATCATTCTCCTTATGTTTAAAGTGGTTCCCTCTATGAGGTTTGCATTGAAATTTTGAAAAGAAGTGTAGATCTAACCATTAATGTTCTTACCATGTATACGTGGCATGTGCATGTCCATTAATGGACCAAATGTCATGGTCATATTCATTTGCTCCTACTACATTTTCAAATGTAACCACCAAAATTCAAGTCATTCACCTCCTTTTATGACAAGTTTCTTTTTTTCAAAAATCAATGTCCATGAATTACACTAGCTAATGTAAAAAATGTGTTGTTTAGAGACCATGTGCAATGAATCTTACAAACCACATGAATTTGCTACTCTAATTATGATCTAAAGAGATCTTTATTCATAAGTCACTAACATGATCAAAGGAAAATGATAATTAGTTATATGATAACAATAGAGTTTTTACATTTTGCTCTTTAAATTTGATTTATTTTTTAATTCTTTAATTTTGAACATTTGAAATTTTAAGTATGATTTTTAAAATTTTAAAATTTTATTGCTAAATTTTAAGTTTAAAGGTTTCCTTCCCCTTGTCAGCAATTAGGCCAGTAATTTGAATTAAGATGGCTCCTAGTCCAAAACTGCTTATATCAATGCTCACCTTAAATGGTAATTAAAATTTGGTTGTGCTAAGAAAGGAGTTACAATGACTGCTTCTAAAACTTATATGAGCTTTTCACTTCATATCGAGTAATAGTCTACTTAACAAATTAGTTACAGAGGAAATTTATCTAGTAAAGAAAGTTGAATAGGAAAAATATACATAATAGGATGCACAACTCAAAAAGTGGTTTTAGTTGTCAAGCATTACACATAATGTTCGAGTTCTGATGCTCCAAACTTCTTTGGTCCACTATGCTACAGGCCCTTGGTTACTACTTGAAAAAAGTATTCCAACTCTTTTTGCCAAAAACTCACACTTGGTCACCGAGGGCAAAGAGCTTGTATATTGAAGTTTTTCAGACACTTGATCTCCAATGTGTTTAACATTCCATGATCTTCCATTATGTTATAGACCAAATTACAATAAAGGAATACAAACAAAAGTAATACAGATATGGCTCAAAAACACAATTAATCAATGCTTGGAATAACGTGGGAGCATTATTCAAATAATGGCATGACCTTATATGATAGGTCACTTATTTTTTGAAATGCATTTTTGTGTTCGTCTTTCTCTTTCGCTTTGATTTGATGGTAGCTCCATCAAAGATCTATATTTGTGAAGACATTAGCTCCTTCTAAAGCATCCAACATATCATCACCAATGAATTTTGAAATAGCCCTTTATGGTGACTATTTGAGAGCGTGATAGTTAATACCCGTATGAAACATACCATCTTTTCTAACAAGTAGCATGTGAGAAGAAAATTCAGATCTACAAGGGCAAATATATTTTAGAGTCAACAGTTCTTGAGCTTGATAATGAGCATCTTTCTTTTTCTTTTCTTTTTTGTTCTCGAGACCATACATGTGCAACAAAGTTGAGTATAATTGACTGTGGCTACAATTCAATCACATGATCCACCAACCTAGTGGAAGGATCTTTCTATGTAACATATCAAAAAATATGTCCTTTTCAAAACATGTCGTGACATAGTATCTATAATTTTTGGTTTCAACTCTTTAGTTTGCCTCCGTCCACCTCAGTGGTTTTGATATGCACGTCTCCACATTCTTTCAAGATAGTCTCAACTATGGTTAATTGCATTATAAGTCCTAATGGCCTCGTTAATGACTTGCCAAGGTAGGTGAACCTTTTCCCATATCCAACATCCTCCAGAATTTTTAGCCATAATTTCAACTCCCAAGATATACATGTATTGGTCCCATGTCAACAATATGAAATTTGTGATGGAAAGTGTAGTTCTAGTAAAATTCTGGTGAAAACTGATGGGAGTCTCTTGAACAATTTGCAAAACTTTCACGAAATTATTTGTTCACGATTAATTTCTGTTCGAGAAGAATTCGCAAAAGGATCAATCAGGCTCTGTAACGAAACAAAACAAAGCGAAATGAAACTAAACAAAACGAAGCGAAGCGAAGCAAAACTTGAATGAGCTTTGATATTGATTTTTCTTGAAAGCGAAGTGATCACGAAGCGAAATGAAATACGAAGCGAAAAATAGTCGCGAACAAAATCAGTTCATGTGGAATTAAGATGTGATTGTTGGTCAATACCGGCTATATCATTCCTACAATCCTTACAACATTCAACAAGATTAAACCAGTGTGCAGAATTGAATAAACAAGTAAATGAGATACACGAACAATAGCAGACAAAAATTCATTCGAGATCATACAATCATTTAGAATAATATGTGCATAGCATCTACAATATTATCTATTGATCCTCTTGATTTCAAGCACTATGTGATAGATCCACATAGTGCATTGGCGTGAGAGAAATACAATTCTCTCACGAATAGCGTCTCGCTTACTAGCGAATTTCTTGGATCTGCTGATCCTCTTACAAAATGGTCTCACTCATAGGTGGACATATATTTTGCATATTTTCGTCACACTGTTTTATGCATCAAGTAGAATGTATATTGTTCGCGAACTTTTTCGTGTCGCGTCGAGTAACTTCCCTGATCAGACAGATTAAACATCTATAACTAATCATGGATTACAAGAGTGGTGGATTAGCCACGTCCTAAAGCACTTCTGCTGATGTCATGATATCAAATCAAATATTTGTACCTCATGGTACTTGATTGATCTTCTTGGTCCTTAGTAGAGCATGAATGACTTTGTGTCACGAACAATTTTGTCATGTGTCGCAAAATTGTTCGCGAACATTTTTGCTTCGTGTGTCTTTTCTGTCAAATTTAGGATTGAAAGCTAGCAAAGCTTTGGCAATTGAAACATTTTGTTTTTTCAACTCCTCTCAAAGCATGATAACTTGATGACTCCAAGACTGCTCCTTTGTTTCTCGAACAGACCTTTGTCTGATCCCTTTGTGTGTTTCCAAGGGTGGAACATCGACCTAGCCATTCTGGAGATTGAAAAAGAGAAAAGTATGTTGCATAGTGGCTAGATCAAGTGTTCAAGAAGGGTCATAAGAGAGCTTCTCAAGTGTGCAAGGGTGGCAAATTTTAGCTTTGACAACATTCATTGGTAATGTGCTATGCTACATTGTAGCAATATGTTAGGAGGTGGGAGGAAAATGTTTGGCTTTGATTGATGCTTGAGAAGGTGTCATAGGCATTCTGGAATTGGAGAGGAAGAAATGCCATGAGTCACTTGGTGGCGGAACTTTTTACAAAGTGGAAAGGGAGAGGAGTATATAGTAGAAAGAATTGGGTCGAGTGACGCTCTAAGTTAAAATTGAATAAAAAACAAAAACTGAAAGGATACGTACAAGAAGATGGGCAAAAACCTCACAAAAATAAATATAAAAAATGGATTTTTTTATAGATGACAGCCAAGGTAAACACATTTTTATAGTGCTGATCAAGGAGTTGGTAGACTCACTCAATGTGCTCATTATTGAAGGTCACAACACTCAAGTCACAAAGGATGGTGATTGCAATGCCAAGTTGATGCGAGATCAACACAGAGTGGTATTCCAACTAGAGAGCAAGATTGTTGGTAGGTGCCATGCTTAACTTAATATATTGTTAAGAGTTTTGGCTAATTGAAGAAGAGAATTCAACGATGCGACTTGACTCTTTAGTCCAACAACAGTTTGTGTTGGAGAAATATGGAATCAAAGGGAATGAAAAAAGGCTCGATAGAGAAGGAGCTATGTTTGAATTATCAAGCTCTGATAAGTGACTCCTTTCCACAATGCATGAACTACACCTATTAGATCCAAATCAATTGTATTGTAACAAGGGTTGCAACTGATTTTACTTGGTCCTCACTTGAAATCGTTAGAATCGATTTAATTGATTATGTAAAGAATTACAAATTCATTAACATTGGTTGTGGAAACGTGTATTGCGGAAGCCTTGAGATGTTCAGACAACTCTAAATTTGCCACTACTGCAAATGAAAGTAAAAATCTAATCGACCAATGTTTGACCATGAAATTGAAAGTTTCCAAATAATTAACATTCAGGATTTGGAGAATCCTCTAGCGACTAATCTTGCCTTCTATCAGCCAATTGATCCATTGGCTCTTTATTTGATCCGATAAATCCATTTGTAAGAAATGATATGTTTTCAACACACACTTGGCAAAGGTTTGTAACACTTCCATGTCAGGTCTGTTGATAGTAGATTGATACTCTTTGGTCCATCTTAATTCATTGATATGCATTTGGGCACTAGAAATACACACACTCATCCGAATAAGCGGATTGGACATTCCTCGACAAAGGTAAACAAGTGACTTAGTGACGTTCGATATATCTGATCGATAGGAGACATCCAAATTTGGACTAAGATCTTCAAAGAGATGGCTTTTTTGGGCTACTGCTGTTGAGGTTGTGTCAAGTTTTCTTTCGAATCATTGATTGGGAGTAGAGTCAAGATTCAAAACTTGATCCGATATCAGGGTACTGATATGACATCTGTAAATCTTTCCTTTCCCTTGAGATTGACAAACAAATGTTTGGTGAAAGATAACAGCTATACGTAATAATCTTCTTAGTCACTGGTATTGTAAATCCTATAAGGTTTATGATTCAAAGAGTATCCAATAAAGATAGACTCAAGACTAGTAGTACCTAGCTTTTTAGAAGTCCTGCTAGAACATGTGCGAAAGCGATACAACCAAAAATTCGAATATGCCTTACCAAAGGTTTTGAATATGTCCACACCTCTTCGAGTGTTTTGTCGAATAAGACTTTTGTTGTAGTCAATTTTGAAGATATGCAACTGTCGAGATGGCTTCTGCCCAAAAGGCCCAAAAGGCCTTCGATAATCCTACATGTAGAATCATACTTTTCGCATTTTCGACAAGTGTACTATTTTTATGTTCAACCACTGCATTCAACTGTGGAGAATAACTGGTGGTATACTGCATAAGAATGTCATGAGCTTTGAAGTAATCTTTGAATTCAGTCGAAATGAATTGGCTTCCACTATCAGTCCAAATTGTCGTGATTTTCTTGGAAGTTTGATTCTCAACTTCCTACTTGAATTGTTGAAAATACTTGAAGGCTTCTGATTTCTTCTTCAAAACATAGACTACTATCCTTCTTGAATAATTGTCGATGAAGGTCATAAAGTATATTGCTCCCCTATCAGAGAGTGTGCATGGGTCCACATATGTCACTTGTGCACAATATCTAAACACACCTTTGAATTTGTGTTGCGAATTAACTTGAAAGGAGTTTCTAGCATGCGGCTAGAATCTCAGCTTTGACAAACTGTACGGTCTGAAATATTGCTATAGTGGAGATCTCAAACTAAGTAGAAATAGATAGAGCTTGAACAATCGAAGCATTGCTTGTCGCATTTTTCAGAAAAATGTGAAAGATGCGAAATGTGCGACAATCGATGAATCTATACACACTTACACATTTTAAACCTCTACAAGAAATAGCTAAAAAAACCTGAAGAAGAGAAAATGCGGAAAAACATGGCAAAGTTTTTCGGCGTTCAGTTTTTTCCAGCCGACCGAAACCTGCAAACTGAATTCAGATTGTATGAACAAAGTCATTTACTCATAAGGACAAAAGTACATTCATAGGATAGCATTGGGCATTCATGCACAGTAGAAAACCTGACAAGAATGATCTATTACTCAAAATGGTTTGGGAGAGAGTACATAGCTTGCCGTTACTATTATATATATATATATATATATATATATATACTAGTTGCTTGTGCCCGTCGTTGATGGGCAATGGCGGACATGCATCGATGGCGGACGTGCATGCATGCGCGCGTGCATGCCCTAATGGCTTTGTGTATGTGTGTGTGTGTGCGCGCGCGCGCGCGTGCGAGCGTGTGTATGTGCATGTGTTGTGTGTGTGTGTGTATGTGTGTGCCATGTGTGTGTTTATGGAGGTGTGTGTGTGTACGTGCATGCGTGTGCTTATGGAGTGTGTGTGGGTTAAGGAGTGTGTGTGTGTGTGTGGGTTGTGGATTAGAATTAGGCTGTAGCTTTAGGCTTTAGGCTTAGGCTCTGTGTGTGTGTGTGTGTGTGTGTGTGTGTGTGTGCGCGCACGCGCGTGTGTCTTGCGTGCTTGGATGAAGTATTGGCTATCTTAGGCATCATTCCTTCCAAGTTAATGACTCATAGCCATTACACTCATGGTTGGTTGGTGTAATAGGCGGAAGGTTTTAGAAGATGGTTGGTCGAACATGAGGCAATCCATGTCGTAGACAATGGATTAAGAAGGACTGTCCACTAATAGAGAGAGACTATTGTAGCTTTGATATTAGTTGTGATCATCATGGAAATCAAAGAGAGAATGGAAAAGGAGAGCAAGTGTAGAACTAACAGACTTTGGTTTAATGTAAACTCATTATGAAATGTAGCAGCTTGTTGTGTACTCTTCCTTTGGATCTGAAAAATGGACTTCGTTCGGCAATACTGGACCAATTCTTAGGAATGTTGGAAAGTGGTCCATTTAGTGACATTCCTCCCAACAGAAAGGGTGTTTTCGGACAAACGACATCAAAATTGAGCTGCAAATGGTCGAGTGGGTTTGTGTTGAGCCCACGAACCTGTGGACACCTCTTGTCCGAAGTTTTGACAGTTTTTTACTGAATCCGACCAATTCCTGGCTCGACGGGCCTAGAATCCCAGCACTACGTTTAGGGTTCTGGTTTCGGAATTATGAACTAAATTTCTCAACGTAAGACGTGTAAGAAAGCATTACCTTTAGCAACTTCTTCCAGTATAGGAAAGGATAAATCTCTCCTCCATCTGAGCGTGTCTCCTGCATCAACTCTACTGTATTGCAATAGCCTTTCCAAAGCATCTTCAATTGCATTTGTGTCTGCCAGTGGTATGACCATAAACAAATCAAACTACAGGTACATTTGAGAAATGGAGTCTTTTTGCTATTTTTTTGAGGTGTAATATTTGTGAAAATCATCAAATTCCGCCATTCCTTCTAGCGCAGAATTAAGAACATATTAGTTCTCCCAAAATGGAAAGCACACAAGCGTTTCAGTTTCATATGTAAATACGCAGATTCTGTAGAAAACCGACTTAACAACAATCAAGGACTGCCATCTGGCTCTCTGATGTTTAAGTCAACAATCAAAGCTCACCAAAAGACGTCACAATGCCACCAAACCCCATCTATTGATCAAAGGTAAACTTTTGCAGAAAATGATGGCAGGTTGCAGAAGCCTATTGATCATAACATGAGCTTTATTCTTATGAGAGTCACATACATTCACATGATGGAGGATTCAAACACAAACACTCAGTACTGCTAAGCACCTAAATTCCATCAGTGTTCCATGAGAGAGCATTATACCCTAAATTCACAGAAAAGAACATGTAATATCAACTACACAAACTACAATCTACATTCATATCAAAGTAATCTGAATATTTGACTGAAAGAGACGGCACACCATGCACTTATCTCCGCTCTTCCAATCAACAGGTGTTGCAATGCTGTATTTGGCAGTCAGCTGAAGCAAATCTAGTACTCGCAGCACCTCGAACGTATACGGAATCTGAAAATGTCAATCAGCAGAATTCCTAGTGAAATTGACATTTATGAAGATGTAGTGAACTCACAATCTGAAACAGAGTCAGAGGTTAGTGCTAATGTAAGATACCAGATAATGGCTTTTCTATAACAGATGAGCAACCAGACACCAAATCTATTTCAACAATCAAGCCCCAAGTTCAAGAAGATAGTGATCGGTTGGAAATTTACTCGGCAATTGGATCATGATTTTGTCCACTTGCACAGAGTTTCTCCAGTTAAATCCATTCTGATGAAGTGGGAGTTGAAAAAATTACTGAAATATTTGGAGCTTCTAAAAATTGACATCTCAATAGAAGATGCCAGGGAGGAGCACTTTAACCCAAAAAAATTCTAATCGAGGCCAATATTTCAAGAGGCATAACATCTCCAGACTGGAATGGCAAACCAAAATTGATTAGTGTTGTTGGCATCTAGCTGGACAGGCTGGAAGTCAGTACTATGGACAGGCTGAAAGTAAGTTACTATGGACTCGCCGATCCTTAGTCAAATGGGTGTTTGGAAGGTTAAATCCAAGGAGTAAATCGCCCTTATGCAATTGCCTCATAGGGAGTACTTCCATGAAAAAACTCAGAAACATTAGTTGATTAGGGGCTTTGCAAAAGATCTAGATATTCCATCAGAATATGTGCCAACTCTCAAAGAATTTACCAGTAACAGTTCCAATGAATTGGGGTTCAAAGATGCTATAGGTGCTGAATTGGATACAGATTAGAGCTCACTTCAAAGCAAGAACTTGATGACATTTCTACGATGAAGACAGCTCTAGCAGTAAGAGGCATTGCTGATGCATCTTTCTCATCTGGATCAAGCATACTTTATATAGAAACTTAGGAGTTTAGTTCATGTACTCGAATGAGATAATCATACGAAGAACTGAAAGTGGATAGGAGGTCGATCTGACAAACCGTTTGCCATTTTGTTGTATTTGATTTTGTAGCTTTTGATCTGTGTTGAGATGGCGACTTCAAGAACTCATCAGATCCATGGCAAAGTGGATGGGATTTGTGATCGCCATCTGGGTGCAAGCAATTGCAGGCAATAATTGCTCCTTTTCAAACTATTCTGTGGCACTGAAAGCAATCTTGCACTACAGAGTTGAGCTCGACAGCCGTGGCCAAAGATGTGAGCAAGGCGCTGGGTTTGTTGGCTGGTACATGCTCGGATTACTTTCCTCCATGGGCGATCCTTCTCACAGTGTGCCTTAGAAGGGCTGTTGGGAATATGGCTCACAATGGCTCGTTGTATCTAAAAAAGTAGCACCACTACCGTACTGGCAGGTACTCCCTCTCTTTCTTCCCAAACTGACTTATTGCGTTTTAAGTTTTAATAAGAAAATCCTATGGATAAACTAACTTTGAGTGGCCGGTGTATTCTGCAGATGTGCGTGCAGATGTGCGTGATAATGGTGCCTGGGAGGGAACAACACTACATGGATGAACACTGCCGTTCTCATAACGTGCATGCACAATTTCAAGAACAATTGCGGACCAGTTGTAGGTATCTTGAAAGGATACACCCGCATTGAGCACCGCCATCTTCACAGATCTATGCAATGCTTTGTTCACTGGAGATGCTGCATCTTTCATCCTGCACTATCTCATTACCTTTACATACTGATCCATGCTGAAATGCATGCATAAATGGAGGCTGCAAAGGTTAATGCTGCTGAATCAGAAGCATCTAATAATGTTGTTATGAAGAGAGAAAAAAAGGCTTCAGAAAAAGAAAAAACATGGGAGAGACAACGAGCAAAGTTACATGCGGAGCTTGCAAGGGAGAAATGGAAAGTATCCGATTTGCAGAGCCAGCTGTTACAGATCAAGGAACAGAAGTATCAGAGGTCTGTTTGTTGAATTCATATGCTGTTTTTTGCGTTCTTCAGATTCTTTTTAGCAACATTTGTGCCATGATGTTAGGGCTACATCCTTGAAAATAAACTTCTATTCAATGAAAGAAAGCCGTCTACCCGCTTTTAAGTTTGAAGCTTCCCTTACACAAATCAGGGACCGTATGCTAAAACATTCCTACTTGTCATGATTATCCAACACTTACCCAACCAAGCATTCGGTTCTAGGTGAGGCTGAGGCTGAGGCAGGAAGTCAAGGTTAGAAAGAGGATTATGAATCTTGCAGTGTTAGAGACGAAAGCAAAGGAAACAGATTGAAGCTACTATAAAAAGAAAAGAAGCTTCTCTTAGACAGAATTTTGATGCAGATGAGCTAAAAGATCAAGATGATAGTCGACGGTTGGAACATTAAATATCACACATATCGGCTGCCAAAATTGTACCTTTGTACCATCTAGGATCGTGAGACAGGAATACGAGGAGTAATTAATTTACAGCCCACCAACTCAGAATTGTAATAGCTTGTAGCGCTGATGCCGGCCCAAGAAGTGGCCCAAGAAGAGTGAGGTGGATGCCCCCCTTGATGAAAAGGATGAGGGTGAGAGAGGGATGGACGACAAGGGAGCGATGGAGGAAGGATGGTGGTGTGCAGGAGTGGTGGAGGGGAGGAGGGTGAGGGAGCGATGGAGGCCACGGGGATGGAGTGAGAGGGAGCCATATAGGGTGAGGGAGAAGGAGATGCATGCATGCATGGGAAGAGGGCCATGCATCATGTTCCTCGTACATGCATCTCCCTCTCCATTATTTTTAGTGAAAAAAATTGTGTATGCATGGGTGAGGGGAGGAGGATGCATGGTCCCTCACCCATGTGCAAAACTGTATGTAAGTTTAAATAAATAAATATATATATATATATATATATATATATATATATATGTACATATATATGTATGTATATACTAGTAAAGAGTGCCCTGTCGTTGACGGGCAATGGACGGCCGATGATCATTGACGGGTCGTTGATGGTCATTGACGGGTGGCCGATGTATGTGTGTGTATGTACGTGAGTGCATGTATTATTTGTGTGTATGATTTGTGCTTGATGGGGTGTGTGATTTATGTGGTCAATGGTGTGTGTGTGTGTGTGTATGCATGTGTGATTTATGTGACCGATGGTGTGTGCATGTGTGTATGAGTGTGTATGTGCATTTCTCTATGTATACTGAACTGCTTGAAGCCCGATTTGTTGATGTGGGCTCGTCTCGACGTGCAGCACTTGATGGAACGGACGACATGCATGACGAAGCCCGTTGCAATACTGGACCAATTCTTGAAAATGCCAAAAAGTAAACGACTGACTTTACCAGCACACCAAGCAGGTTGTTGCAAGTATGGATAAAGTTAGATATCAATGATGAAAAAAGAGATTGAAGTCTCTCGGAGATACTAATCTCAATGATTCAAGATGCCCAGTTCTTGGTGAGCCCTAATATAGTGTGCAATTGAAAAATGAACATCATTCATTCGACCTTTCATCATATGAATGCATTTTATAGCCCTTAAAGATGACAATACTTGAGGTGATGTAATAGTTCGACCAAAGTTACCAAAACAAAAAACTTGTCTTTCAAATGAGAAATGGGGTTGGATCAAAATCAAAAGATCGCATGTATTAGGATTTTAGAGGTAGATTGTCACATCCGTTCCTGGCAAGGTACTATAGGAGCAAGAGAAAAGGATGAGACATATTAATCAAGCAAACTTGTACATCAAGAGAATAAAAAACGACAGAGTTGGAAAGAAAGAAAAAGGAAGAACCCTAGAGGTAAGAACAAAGGAAAACTTCGTGTCAAATTTCCATTTCAATTTGAATAAATAAAAAAATGTTTAGTTTTAGATATTCAACTTCTGCTATTTTCCACAGTCGTTGCAAGGATGGGATTAGCAAATATGTTCTTCAATAGAGCATGGATGCTAGAAGGAGAAAAGAACTTTGGGTAAAAACTTTCTGTTCATGATCTATGGATAAAATTTTGGTAATTCAAAATAAATACGAAAGCCATATAATAAATCTTAGTGCAGTTCTGCTCATCGATGATGTTTTTTTAGGTGGATTGATAGGAGAAGAGGAGAACATATGGGGTGGGCGGAGTGCGGGTGTGTTCCCTAATGGTTAAAAGCAAGTTGTTTGGGCAAGAGGTCGATGGTTTAAGTGCTCGGGGGAGATGGGTGGGTGGGTTTTGCCATGTGACAAAAAAAGGGCAAGAGAGTGTTAAAAAAAGATATGCTCCTGCCCTTAAAAGCCTTAGTATTTTTTTTTGGAGGGAGGAGAATTTATTTCTTGATGGGGACCTTTTTTTTTGTCTCCTTTAAAAAAAAAAAAACTTAATTTATGGGGAGCCAAAAAGCCCTTTCACTTTTTTTGTTTTATGGAGAGTGGGGGTTCACATTTAAAGCGGATTTACATTCATATTTTTTTATGAGAGGTTTACATTTAGAAAAAAGTGTATGTGTGTGCGTGCGTGGGGGGGAGTAAATATTGATATATTTACTTTTAATGGAATGGAGACACCCCCTTGTTTATATATCTACACACACACACACACACACATTTTAACCTTTTTCATTTTTTTAGGGGCATGGAAGGACCTCCCTCCATCTATGGGTGGTTGTTCGGCCTGTGGAGAGAGAGAGAGAGAGAGAGAGAGAGAGAGAGAGAGAGAGAGAGAGAGAGAGAGAGAAGTGGGGCCACACACACACACACACACACACACACACACACACACACATCTCCATATAAAAAACCTTTTGTGGATGAGATATATTGTATGAAGTATAAAGTCTAGAGTCCTTTTTTCTCCTTCTGTGGAGAGAGAGAGAGAGAGAGAGAGAGAGAGAGAGAGAAGAGAGAGAGAGAGAGAGAAGTGGGGCCCGTGGGAAAGAGAGAAAGAGAAAATTGACTCTAGACTCTATACTTCATACAATATATCTCATCCACAAAAAGTTTTTTATATGGAGATGTGTGTGTGTGTGCGTGCGCACACACACACACACACACACTCACTCACTCACTCACTCACTCACTCACACACGTGTGTGTTCGTGCGTGCGTGCGTGTGCATGCATGCACGTGTTTTCCAAATCCCCCCTCCCGCCTATTTTTCTCTTTTTATTGTCTCTTTTACTCCCCTCACACCATCCTTTTTTTTTTTTTTTAAATTGTGCATTTTTTAGCCCATGGATAAAAGCTTGTGGGTAAAGATTTAGGAGTTAAAGCTAGTGAGTTATTTGGGATTTGATGATGATAAAATTTACAAAATTTGTTTAGCCACTAATTTATTGCAAATGCTTTAGATAGAATTTGATAAAATGTAAACAATAAAAATGCACATTGTACTGAATTTTTTTAGATGGAATTAGATATTAAAAAACTTAGAATGAAAATTGAATCTAAGTACGTCTTTTGTGATTTTATTTTAAAGGGCAAGTTTTATGTGAGGACGTCACACCACACCCATGAACATTACCAAAAACACCATGGAAACGATGAGGTGGATAAAACCTAGAATGAAAATTGAATGGAACTACGTCTTTTGTGAATTTTGTTTTTAACGACAAGTTTTATGTGAGGACTTCACACAACACCCATGAACATTACGGAAACACCATGGAAACGATGAGCCATGGAAACGATGAGGTGGATACATTTATGATTGTTATTGTGTGAATGTCAAATTTCAATGCTCATGAACATGACCAAAAACACCTTGGAAATCATGCGCTAGCTAAATACAACTGTGAATGTTAAATTCGACATTGCAAAATGTTTGTTTAATTATCACTTTCTCTTATTTTTGGACCCGAATCGAAGGACGCAATAAAAGCCGAAGCAATAAAACATGCCCCATGCCACCAAAATAGCCAAACACTCCCACTTTGTTTTGGGCGACTGCACCCCCAGGCCCCTCAGCACCCCCTTGCAATTCAGCACGCAGTTGGGCCCAATGTTCTCGTAACACGTGTCGTCATCGAACTGGTTGCTCAGGAGCGCCTGGTAGCTGTACTTCAGCGGCGATAGGAGGTGAATCCAGTACCAGTACCGGGGGATGGCCGTACTCCGTACAAAATAGCCGCATAGAAGAAAAAAGATAGACGTACAACCGATGAGTACGGTATAGCCCAATGTGACGTCTGGCACCAAGGCGCTCACCAGCCTGACCAAGGAATTGGTAGTGAAGAGGGTGCAGTAGAGGAGCAGGAAGAAGAAGGAAAAGCCTTCCAGATTGCCGTGGAGATGGAGAGCAAACCAGTTGATGCACACATAGGGGAATGTCTGCAGTGCAAAGAACGGAAGGCTGGTTATCAGACCTGCAATGACATAGCTGGATGCTCGGTATGCGTTGTGGGATGTCTCTCTGATGAAGATCTGCCTCTCTTGGATGAATGCTGGCAATGCGTCGTTTGATGAGAAGACGAATATGCAGACTGTGAAGATGAGGAAGGATATGAGTTGGATTAGTCCTTTGAGATTGTTGGGTGGGCTGTGGAAGAAGGTGGCCAAAATCACACCCATGGTTGTGATCACTATGAGGCGGGTCAGGAAGAACTCGGGGGTTCTGAGGATGAGCTTGGAGTTGCGGTGAATCAGTAGCAGGAGCTCTTTCCACCAGGAGTTGGCGTAGGTGGAGGTGGGCTGTTGAGATTTGCGCTTGCATCTGGATGGATCTTCTTCATCTGAGACATGATAGCTGTTGTTTATGCTGGCATCTGCAGACTGATCTGAGGAGGGTAGTTCTTTTGAGTGAACGTTGTCTGAGCTGGGAGACCTATCTCTTCTCACCTCTGGGTTGACATATGCAGATTCGATCTGATTAGTTGAGGGGCTTTGATCTGGTGAACTCTTGTCCAGCCATAAGCTGTTGTAACCACCTATGTAGTCATGGAAATTGAAGCTGTTACTATATTGTTCGTTACAATAGGGGGATCTCAAGGGCGTTTTCGCGGCCGCCTCCAGCTCTGTGCTCTTTTTTTGACTTTGTAGCTCAGACGCTCGCGCATCTTCAAGCCTTGACGTGGTCGTGCAGTACGAAACGGGGTGGGCGTGGGATTTTTGGTGCTCAATGTAGTCCTGGACTATCTCATATTCTAGTTCTGAAGTTGTTTCTTGCTCCTGAATAACATCCAGAAGGTATTCAATAGGATTCTCTCCCTGCGGAAGCTCTTGCCCGAGAGCTGTAAGGTATGTCTTCACACTTTTAGGTGAACCTTGGAAGACCGTCCTCCCCCTACACAGAATGCCAAATCTAGATGGCGAGATTAGCAATGGGATCCAACTATGTAGTTACACACCGGACATTTTTTGCAAAAATTCTTCATATACGATGAAACTATGGAATATGAAATCAGAAACGAAGTTGAATACTGCAGAGACAAGCTCGAAGGTTATTAATAGACAAGGGGACCTTTGAGCACATATGTGAGACGACTTGGACCGGGGCGGCTTAAACCGTTAGAAAAGGATCGAAGCTGTGATAGGTGGTAGATTTAGGTGAAAATAAAAGCCGCTGAATTTCTGTGAAGAAGACGCAATTGGTGATAGTGGCCTAATAATTCCTGGTTTATTTGGGGTTGGATAGAGATGTGAGGCTTGAATAATCAAGAGTCAGGAGTGTCGGTGCTGGATACAACTACACGTGGAGAAGGAAAAAGAGTTAGGAAAGGAGGTGATGTCACTAGACCATTGAGAAGTAATTGCAATGAGGTGAATTCTCATCTCAAGAATAATTTTGGCAAAATTTTATGCAACTCTTGGGTGATGGAATGAAAAAGCTCATTCAAAAGCTACAATAAGTTAAGAAAGCAGATACGTCTTTGGCTACCTTGCAAGGATAATGAGATGGCTGATGAGACACTGGATGCGATACGACGGCTGATGGATGGAGAAAATAATGGTGCTTCCCGATTTGGCAATATCATGAAGTCTTTCGATGACATTGTAAGCGCTTGTGGAATCAAGTCCAGAGGTAGGCTCATCCAGAAACAACAGAGCAGGTCTGTGAATTATGTCCACTCCAATCGATACTCTTCTCCTCTCTCCTCCTGACACACCTCGATGACCTTCGTCTCCGATAAATGTGTTCCGAACATCCTGATCACAACAAAAGGATTGTAGAATAACTAATTGTCAGCAGATTACAAGGCTCAGCTAGATCCTAAAAGGCAAACTTAATGATCATCATGAAATTTCACTGTCTATGAACTTTTTGTTACGTAGAAGTCTGAGAGCATATCGAAGCATGGTGATGGGATGAGAATATACAGTTAAGCCTAGTTGATCGAGAAGTTTCTCAACATCCTCCTCCTTTTCTCTAAGAGACAGCGATTGAGGTAGCCTCACTTGAGCAGCAAAGAGCAACGTCTCCCAGACAGTGAGCAAGGGAAATAGTTGATCATCTTGCATCACATAAGCTGACATCCCCTTGATCATGGCTGAGCTTACAGGGCGGCCATCCATGGTAAGCATCCCGCTCAAGCTTCCACTATGTATTCTTCCAGCCAGAGCATCCAGCAAGGTGGATTTTCCAGCACCACTAGGCCCCATCACTGCCGTGATCTGGCCTTTTGGAGCATAGCCCGTGATTTTGCTGAGCAGATCGACATGGAGTTGTGATTTAACTCCGTCAACCTTCTGCTTCTTCACTATAGTATACGTTATGTCCTTGAACTCCAACCCTGTGGTAGGCACATGCGAAGATGGCGATGGCTTTTGATCGTCTAAATCATTGTTGATCATCAGGTTTGGCTGCTCATTGTTGGAAGTAGCTCTCATGCTGTAGAAATCATTGATATGCAGGATAGAGGACAAAGTGACCGACATCTCCGATCATCGGCTACCTTCTACTTCATTAGAACAATATAAGCATCTTAGACTAACAAAGTATGCATCACTTTTTAGAGGCTGATTCTTGCATGAAATATCCAAAAGAATTGAGTGTGACATGAACTAGGTAAAAAGAGTGAGATCAATGTCACTCATGGAAATGTTGTTATTGCTGATCCTTACCTTTTTCATCATAATCCCACAATTCAAGTTGAAGGTGTTGTTATTGTTGATCCTTATGTTCTTCATCTCAATTCCACAACTTAAGGTGCTGCTGCATCTCAAGCAGCTACCAAGCAAAAGTGAGATTATTGTCACCATCCACTTCCCAAAGATTTCATTGGATTTGCTTTGAAAACAATTAATGTCATTCATAAGAATAAGTCTAACTATTTTTTGTTCTTGTGTGGAGCTTGTTGTGAAATGACACACCCTTGTCAATTTTCAACACATTTATATGGCTTTGCAATATCCTTAAACACTCTCAATCATCTAACAAGCCCTAGTTATAGGGAATGCCTGCTTTATAGCATCCTTCACTACCTATTACTAGAAATGTTGTTAATTAGTGACTTACTTAAATCATGCATTAAGTTTAGAGTCACTAGTTTTCTTTTATTTTTTGATTACATCAACTAAATTTATCTTTTGGCTTTTACATCAACTCCTTCAACCTTTTGTACGCCAATGCGTTTTCCCACCGTAATCCCATTTTTTTCATTTTTTAATTTTTAACAAAGGAAATGGTGGCAGCTCACCGGGAGGAATCTTTGCAATTTTTTTTTGACAAAAATTTACATGCACATTTTGCAGAGCAGAATTTGCATGTAAAAATTTTTTACAAAAAAAATAAAAAATAAAAATGGGATTACGTCTCTGCCCTCGGCCTTAGACCCTTTCGGGGCGGAAGGGCCTTGGAGCCGGTTCTTCCCCCCCCACTTTATTTAATGAAATTAAGTTCTACCATCCTTATTTAATAAAAGCATGGATTTCTCTTCTGCTTGCAAATGTGTGTGTGTGTGTGTGTGTGTGTGTGTGTGAGAGAGGAGAGAGAGAGAGAGAGAGAGAGAGAGAGAGAGAGCCTCATCTTAAACAAGAAAGCCAAGACACATGAAAGTCAATAAAATCATCTTAGGTGCCCATGTCTCTCTCAACTTTTACTCCCATTGCTTTGTTATGATTACTACTAGTTGTTGGATGAGTTTATTCCTTGTCATAATTGAGGGTGCAGACATGACTTGCTACACCATTGGATGAGGATGGGGCCATGGTGAGGAAAACACTAAATCCTAATTCTCATTATTGATTTTTCTCCAAATATTCCAAAGTATTCCATTCTAAAAGAGTTTTTTAAGCATTACAAAAGAGGTGTCCAAAGTAATGTCTACCCAAAAAATTTTTTACAATGTATTGGAGAATGGACTCTCTTATGACATTTCCTACCAATAAAAGAATCGTCGAGACATACATAAAGGTGTGCCCAAAAGGTCAAGCTGCTTTTATCGGTTCACTAATATTATGAATCATTGTTTACATCACAAAGAAAAGCCAAGCCAATGGACACAAGGCTCCAAATGTTCCACTAGTTAAGCATCCATGGTTGGAAAGCATGGCCAAGCCAAGGAACACTCCAAATGCACACTTGTGCAACATCCAAGATTTGAGCATGGGCTTGCATTAATTCAAGAATGCATCTATGTGGACACAATTCCAACTCAACTTGTTCCTCAAAGGACATTTTTGTAGGTCCTCAAATCCCACATGCCAGCCCTCTTATAGGTTATGAGTCTATCAAATATTTAGATTTGAATTTTGACATTCATTTGAATTGATTCTTTTTATTTAAGCTTATTTTTTATAGCCTCAAAAAATACTTGGTTTGGACCTAGACTCTAGAGTCTTGTTAGGCTTGGCAACGTTCTAAATGCTCTACTAGAGTGAAGAGCTAGGAATATTTTCAATTTTTTGAGAAGAATCAATGATGAGAAGTAGTAGTAGTTACAAGAAAGATTTGTGAAGTATTTGTGTGATAGGCTCATAACTTATAAGAGGGCTCTATGATGTGGCTTTTGGGGACCTACAAAAGTATACGTCTCGTTAGAAATTGTTTGTGTTCATGTAGGCCGATCATCAATCTTAATATAGGCCCATGCCAAATCTTGGATGTTGCACAACTCGTCGGCGTGGCCTTATTTATTGACATGAAGGGTGATTAATAATACATAATGAAGCCATTTGAATGAGATATTGTTATGGGCATAAAATGAAACTCTATTAAAAACTGTATCGTTAAGCTTTTGTCAATGAATAAAGGTTTTCCTTGAAGTGGGCCCTTGTATTTGACATATGAACTCATTCAAGGGTTGTCATAAAGATGTTCATAAAGTATGATGCATAATGAAATTTCCATAAGAAGAGGTAGTCCCCGCGTGTGTGTGTGTGTGGAGAGAGAGAGAGAGAGAGAGAGAGAGAGAGATGAGAGAGAGAGAGAGAGAGAGAGAAGAGAGAGAGAGAGAGAGAGAGACGAGAGAGAGAGAGGAGATTCCATGCTTGAGGAGAGAACGAGACAAGTTATTAGGCAATCCTCACATGTATAGAGGGTGGAGGCGGTCCCCACATGGAAAGAAGGGCCTGCCATTTCTGGTAGATCATTCACCTTTAAATGGATTTCCACATGGCCATTCTCCTATTCATCTTGCTATGAAAATGAATGGACCAAATGGCCTCACCATCTTTTATAATAATATTCCCCAATGGAAAGGTCATCGAGAATCCATTTCCTAAAACATTATATAATATATATATATAATATTTTTAACCAATAATTTTGACTCCAGTATTGCAAGGTCTTAAATGCTCTTGAAAATCTTTTGGGTTATTCAAAATTGATCATTCATGAGCAACTAGTAGTAGTAGTAGTAGTAGTAGAAGAGAGAGAGACGAGAGAAGGTGAGAGAGAGAGAGCGAGAGAAGACGAGGAGAAGCGAGAGAGGAGAGGAGAGAGAGGATAGAGGGGAGAGCGAGAGAGAGAGGAGAGAGAGGAGAGAGATTAACTCATCTCAAACAAAGAAGCAAAGACACATGATGTCTTTGACTTTTTGTTTGAGATTAGTCATGTGTCCTTGCTTTCTTGTTCGGACTCTCCCCATGTTTGCCATCGCAAAACTGCTTGAAACTTTTGCGTAGGCCTAAAAAACAGTATGCCTGAGACCAACAGTGAGCTGTCAGAAGTTGAAAATAATGACCTGCACCTTTTTCCCTTATCAGCGCCACTCACCGCTTTTCACCAATTTGAAAGCCAAACTCGGCGTCGCCTTCCGAAATGCACTCAGTCGTTCAACTCCCAACAACGTGGCCCAATGGAATGGTAAAATCACTTTTGTTGAATGAAAATGATGGTCATCCAAATAATCAGATTCTTTCACAAAGAATATCTGAGATGTGTAAAAGTTGGATAGGTCAAAATGCTGGAGCTAAAAGCACTGTGTGCTCAAGAAACTGGCTCTGTCTTTTGATTCAAAGAATCCCATGCAAAGCTTAACACTAGAGTAGTTTTCAGCACATTTTTGTGTGCATGCACACAAAAGTGCGCCTAAAAACCCTTGGTCACTTGACGAGACATAACATGCCATCAAATGATTGAAATTTCAATCTTTCAATTGTATGTGGAACTAGACTTGACTCTTCATTGTGTTATTGAAAAACTTAAGTTTTATACTACTTTTTAAAGTAGACAAACCAAAACAATATTGTCAAAATCATGGTATTACACACTCATATAGATATTTTTTAGTTTTGGTGTTTTTTTATCAACACTCAAAAGGATAACTTTGAATGCACGTATCTATCTCTATAGATCTCCAAAATTCAATTTTTTATTGAATAGACATGTTTCTATAATCATATAGGATTTTTAAGAGTAGACAGGCTCAAAATAAATGTAAAATGCACAACAATGTAGTCCTAATATGAAAATATCGAAGTTTATCAGTACCCCCACAAGTTTGACACATCATATCTTACATATAAGTTACTCAAAATGAAGGTCTCAAATTTTTTAATCAATAAATGTATATATGAAGAACACACATGTGAAAGGATTTGATGTGATTCATCATAGTTTATGAGATATGATTTTTTGAATAAGTGCTTGAAATGCACACTTTTGTGTGCATTTTGAAATGACTCTAGTGTTAACGAAACATGACAATTGTTTTCAACTAGCATTTCGAAGTGGTCAAGTATTTTACATATCTAAGCATTGTTGGATTTATTTCTGTGCTCTCCTAATTCTCATGTTAATTTAGTTCCATTTATATTGCTACAATTTTATACGCATTGTCGTACAGTCTGCAGAAATACTCTATTAGGCAAGAGAATGGCAGTCCAACTTGTCAAAGTCACCCGACTTGTCGAACCTATCTGACTTATCGGGAAAACCTTACTTGTCCGACTTATTGGGG
>MU836631.1:0-26182 GCA_029204225.1 Diphasiastrum complanatum
GTCTGAATACAGCGTTCGACCATCTGGCCGCCAAACATGGAACATGATATCAAACTGCTAAAAATAAAATGACGGAGCTACAATCAATGCTCTGCCTCAAACTCAGATGAATGCTCCGGAGACAACTCAGGGCCCCGAGCTAACTCTCGCAACTGATATCTATGTCTGTCTGGTACTGGCATGGGCTGTGTATCCGAGGGGGAAGAGTCGTCATCCTCATCCTCCCAATCTGCCTCCGCATCAGCCCCCAAGCAGGCTAAACCAACAACACCTGCTGCAGCTGGCTGTAATACAGCACCTCTACTAGCAACTGGAGCCCTGCGAGGTCATCCTCTCTTCCCTGGCAGTTTTTGTGTCCTGCCTTTCTTGTTCGGTGCACCCTTGGGCCTTCCTGGCCTCTTGCGGACGAGGGGAGCCGTCAATGCCTCATCACCCCCATGCAGATCACCTGGCTGACTAGGCTGAGCCCAAGCTGCGGCCGGCTGGGATAGAGTAGCCAAAGATGGGTGTCCCTGTGCAGCTGATAGTGGAGGATAGGTCCGAGGAGTGTGTGCCCGTGGGCCTGCTGCTGGTGGAGGAACTAGATGTGGAGGGGCCGTCCCTGTAGGAGGCAAGTACAGCGGCGATAAGTACTGAAAGGGGCGCTGTGGTGGACGGTACTGGTACATCCTGGGTGCTGCCAAAGGAGGAGGATGTGCTGTGGGTGTTGCCAAAGGAGGAGCCGGTGCCGTGGGTGCTGCCAATGGAGGAGGATGTGCCGTGGGTGCTGCCACTGGAGGAGCATCTGTAGATGTGGGTGCTGCAAGAGAAGATCTGGGCACAGATGGTGGCCTGCCATGGAGACCTGCTGTTGCAAAAGTGGATGGCGATGAAGGGGCTGCAGGCCTCAACGGTATCGGTGGCACTGGAGGTGCTGTGCGGCGCACATACACCCTCTGAGGAACTGGAGGAACTGCAGGCACCTCGTGTAGCTGCTCTGGCTGAGACTCTGTGTAGGGCATGCTGGCTAGAGAGGATGGGGGTGCCCTGACGCTCGGCATCTGCTGGGCCTCTGAATCCAAGTCTGCAATCAAGTCGTCCAGCTGGGCATCCGAATACAAATGGTCTGGGCTCTGGGACTCATCATGAGCACCATCCTCGGGAACATCCCGTGCCTCATCCTGTGCACCATGCGGACCCGACATGGCCTCCCAATCGGTACAATCAAAGTCATCTGGTGACTCCTCTGGTGTGCTGTCATAGAAATGCCTATGGCTCTGTGATGCACGCATCCAAGCAGCTGCGGAAGGTAAACCCAAATCAGTTTGCCCCCTATCAAGAGCCTCCTCCATCATATCAACATAAGAAGGTATGCCACTGGCCCCCCCTGTGTGCCCTACCCGTCTCCCGGTATAATCTGTGGCATGTGTCCCACGTCTACCACGTGATGCACCTATGACCCCTGCTCTAGGCGTGTGCCCAACACCTGTATCATATGCCTCATCCCGCTCTGATCTGGCGAACACAACCCGAATAGGCTCATCTTCATCCTGATCATCCTCTGACACTGGCTCATCTGCCTCGTACAATGGGGGCTCTCTGTGCTCAAGCCCAAGCTCTCTCTCTCTCTCTCATCTCGGCAAGCTCCCTCTCTCTCTCTCTACCATCAACTGTGTGCCTAGGTCATCTGAAGGCATGGGATGGGTGCTGTCCTTAGGCAAGTCAACCTGGCGCTCCAAATCGGATATCTTCGTCTGCAAAGTTTAAAATTGGCATGTCAGAGAAACAACTCTATCAAGAAATGAAACCAACATACCAGGAGTCAACCAACATGCTATGAAAGGTTAGCTTATCACCTGCAATGCGCTCGTAACGGTCAGAAGTCTCCTGGCGAGACGTGCGTTGGTGCTACAGAACACCAACCGCTCCAACTGACTCACTGACAACCGGTTTCTTCTCCTCGTGTGAATGAGTGCCCATGTGCTCCAATTACGCTCACACACGGAGGCAGCACAATCCTGTGGTGCGTGCATTGAAATACTTCAGCACATTGTCTTCAACGAAACACAACAATGGAGGATAAAATGAGATGCATACCTGAGAAAGGACACGCAGTGCAAGACGCTGTATAGATGGGTATGTGCTACCGAACATGGTCCACCAGGTAATGGGTAGCTGCCTCCTCTCTGGATGCTGAGCAGCCGGGTGGCCGAATGTGCCCATGTCGAAACGAAATGCAGCGAGCTCCTCCATGAGCCTGATAGGATCCAAACCTATGTGTGGACCCACCCTGTGAATGTACTGAAGCCAATCGGCCTCGAGCTCCCTGTTTGCGATCTGTGTCGGAGAGGAAGAGGGGATGCAGCATGTGTGCAACGCTGTGGATACTCCTGTGGAAGTAGTTCCACCGCGTCTCCCAGATGAACTTCAGCTCTGTCATCCTGCAGGTGAGAGGCATGTGGTTTAGGGCATTACGAAAAAACGTAACATCAACAGAAATACAAACTAGCAAACACTGAAAAGATAAAGAACAATTACAACACTGTACCTCTTACCTCTCTGGCTGCAAGATGGGCAGCTGCAGGAACTGTCCAATCCGGTCCATGAGCTTATATACCAGTCCAAGTGTCGACCCCTCGCTGTCAGCCATGCGGAGCACAATGTAAAGTGGTCGAAGCAGTCCTGACAATGTCTGTGCATCCCTCCGAAACTGGTCTCCCCTCACCGTGGATGAAAATTGCTCCCCATCCTCAGTGCGCGGAAATGTACTGGCACACCAAAGATCACTGGCAACCATTTGTAGAAGCTGCGCCCTGCACCTAATCAGACGGTCGATGACCACCAAGTCGAATGCAAAGCGTGTGGGGGTTGGCTTACGGAGGTCTAGATGGCTGAACACCCGGAACATGGCAAGAACACGCCTCTTCCTCGTGAAAAAAGTCACCTCACGGACGATGGCTCTAACTTAGGGAAGTGCACCTATGTCACCCATCAGAAGGTCTATGCCGTGCGCGGCACAGGGGTTATGAACAATGTGAGGGAACTCGGCCTCTAGCAGTACACCCATCTGAATGCAGTTCGTGGCATTGTCCGTCACCACTGTGACGACATGCTGTGGGCCTATGGACAGGATGGAAGACCTGATGACATCAAACATGAACTCTGCAGATATGACTCTCCCCCCCCTGCTGCAATCCACTGCTCTCAAAAACTGTGTGCCCATGCAGCTGGAGACCAGTATGTTGAGGATCGGCCTCCTCCTGACATCAGTCCAGCCATCGGACATGATGCTGCAACCGTAAGTGGCCCAGTGGCGACGTAGAGGCTCCATCTCTCTAGACAGTGACTCGACCCTATCCCTCAACATGTCTGTGCGGACAACCTCTGAACTAGGGACTCTCCAGCTAGGGCTGACAGACTGTGCAAGGCGGAAGGCCCTTCTGAAGGGCTCGGAGTCGGTGATGGCAAATGGAAGGTTCAGCTCATAAATCAGGCTGGCCACGGCTTGTGTGGCCTCTCTATCCATGTGCGGCTGATGCGCGCCGCGAATGCTCTGCTGCCTAAGAACTCTCCCAGCTGGGCGACGGGTAGCGGACCTCCAGCACAGTGCACCAAACGTGATGGGAATGGATGATGACGCGACAGGCTGGGCACTAGTGGATGCATCAGCTGTAGACGTGGAATGGGGAGAGTGGGATGCACTAGCCGGGATGGGTGCAGCAGCGTAAGTGGGGTACACTGGTGGAGGGTGGACATCTGGCATGGGATACGAAAACTGCTGGGTAGGGTGGTCATCCGGATGTGAAGGGAGGGAGGAAGGGATCTCCTCAACATCGTGGAAGGCCTCGTCACTGGCATCCGGGGCCTGCTCTTGCTCGGGAGGCGGAGAGTCCATGAGAAAGTCGTAAACTGGGGAGTGCGAGCAACAGTAGGTGGTGGTGGAACCACAGTGGCAACTGGCGGACGTGGTGGGACAGGATCCACCGGAATGGGTGCAGATGGGGGTGCGTGAGGTGGAACTGTCTGAGAGGGACGAGGGGCAAAGGGACTGGACGAGGATGCACTCCCTCTCCTCGTGCGTGCCAGCCAAGCAGGCAGCAACTCGGGGTCAACCACGTAAGGAGCGGTGTAAAACCGAAGAACACCCTCCGAAATGGTGTTCTCCCCCGCCACAAGATGTGGCCCGTAGGTATCCAAAAGTCGCTGCCTGACGGGAACGGACATGCTGGCATAGGGGGCAGCATTCAGTGTGCCACCATCTCTCGCACGTGCGCCGAGTAGGTGACCTTTAAGGCGAGTGAGGGTGGCAACGAACTCTGTCAGGCAATATCGACAGCGCACTATCCTTGCACCGGACTTGTTAGACTTGTCGGGAACCCGCCTGACAATGTCCACCTCGTCCCACAGATCGGCAAGGTTGGAATGCACCATCTTTGTAGAAAGGACTGGGGAAAGAAGGCAGAGATCACTGTGGGTGCGATAGGAGTCGGAAGGCTTGAAAAAACCACAATAAAGGCCGAAATAGCAATAGCAGGGGAGGACGCGATCAGTGCAATGCGAAGACAGCCGGGAGGGCGCGGACAGTAGGGCGATGGGCGGACAGCAGGAGGGCGCGGACAGTAGGGCGACGGGCAGGGAGAGAGATGAAGCGAGGGGGGGGGATTAGGTTAAAAAAAAATACAGTAATATATTAAATATTAAAAAATATTATATACTAAAAAATATTAAATATTGTGGTACCGCGGATCAGTATGGATCTGCGGTACCACACTGGATCCGCGGTACCGGGATCCGCGGATCCTGGTACCGCTGGATCTATGCGCTGGATCTATGATATATATATATATATATATATATATCATAATTGCACTGGTGATTCATGAATCGCGAAGCGCTGGCCCAAAAAACCCGCTATTTGCTAGTTTTCTAGCAAAACGTTTTTTTTATGTACATGCAATATGGGTATTAGTAGGAAGGGACAAGTATCTGGGCAAATGCGTTTCTGAAACCGCGTTTCCGGGTCCCAGAAATGCAAAAAAAAAGAATTTTTTCTTCAGAAACGTAGTAGGATAGATGGGGGGAGGGTGGTCTTGGCATAGTAACTGCTCATTATGGATGCAGTGATTTGATAGGAAATAGAACACATTTCCATAGAAAACTTTTAACCTTGATAGAAGCCAACAGGCATTGTTGCCCCCAAACTGGACCACATTGTACCGGAAACATCGGCTACCTACATAAATGAACTGCCCTTAATAAATGCTTTAATTTGATACCCATATTGCCCACAAAAAAAAATTATTATTTAATTTATTTTTTCCAGAAACTCGTTTCTGAACGCGTTTTTAAAAACGCAGTGCAACTATTATAGATATCATAGTTGCCCAGAAACGATTAATGTGCCAATCATAGCATCTTAACATTCAATTCATTCATAAACATCACATTAACATGGGAAAAATCAAAAGGATAGACAAGAATCAAGAAAGTTAGACAACATAGAAGAAATTTTACCAAAGTAGGCTAAGGTAAATCTCCATTACACGATCATTCATTATGTAGGGGCCTTAAGCTAGAGCATGATCAAGCTCCCACGTGAAGGAATTGGCACGTGATCCACTATTTGGCATAGGGTCTCAATTTGTTTTTCTATGATTACGGCTTTCAATTTGTGTTTAGGAATCAACCTGTGCATTTTTAGAGTAGTCATCAACAAATGCTGTGAATTATTGTGCCCCCTAGCATGTATGGAGACGTTTGTTTCGACAGTCCTAAAGCTTTCTTCAAATATGAGTTTTATTTTTATTTTTTAAGATCTTGCTTTTGAAAGTAGTTGCTAAGTGCCATGTGCTAAGCATTCATTGTATGCTCCCCTCAGATCTTTGCTCATTATTCTTTAATGCTCACTTTTTGTTTTGTGGTCATCAGTTTTATCTTTGGCATTTCATTTTTGGTAATGAAAGAATAAGTATCCTTCATTTATTGTGAAAAAGATATAGCTTTGAAATCTGCTTTACTTTGAACTAGCTCAAGAAGTACAGAGGTGAGTTAGCTGTCAAATCCAAATCAATTTCACTTAATTAAATGTGTTAGCAGATGCGTTTCTTGGCTTGCCAATGATGACTTCATGAGATTTAAGTTGTCTAGCTCACATTAATCCCGGTCCAGTTATCAGATAGAGTTCCTGGCTACCTGAGATGACTTCTGGTGCACTCGAAAGTTCAATGGCAAATGAGTGTTTTAATGGGGGGTGTGGACTAGCATCACTAAATCCATATTTGTCATGTTTGGTGCTTAATTCATTGTTGAGTCCATGTTTGTTGCTTTGCCCTTCACAAGTGTAAGCCATGGTTTATGTCCCCTGCAGATGATGTGGGCATCTGAGTTCGGTGCACACACTCATGCGTCACAAGGTGAACAGAACTATCGGGTTACCTTGAAAGTAGTAAAGCAAGAACCACGAAGTGAAGCAGCTTGGAGAAGAGGAAAGGCTTACAGTAGCAATGGTAAATTTGTAAGACGGACTATTAAATATGGGTCGTCCAAGTTGGACAAAGAAAGCACACCTTTGGCTGTATTTTGTGCTGCTGGCATTCTTGAAATGAATCAAAGAAAGCTGTTAAAGGGTACACAGGGGCTTGATGAAGTTGTCAAGGTAAAGTAGTGAACCTTCACAAAGCCTGATAGCAACTTATGCTTGCTTACTGATGAGAGCATTACTAATGGTTGCTAGCAAATATTTCATTTTTTGTGTTCTTAATTTGATATATATTTTGTTTCTCATTTATAGCCTATATAATGCTTCTTGGTTTCCAAGGGGAGGCTCGAACCTGGGACCAAAGAAACTTTGGATGCCAAGCTAACCAGTTCAGCCAACCCCGTTGGGTTATAGCCTATATAATGACACAACTAACCTCCCAAATATAATTTGTGCATTTCTTCATGATCCAAATAGATAAATTCATAGATTAGTTGCAAGCTCTGTAGGATTTCTATTTTTTATTTTTTATTGTTTTTACAATCTAGTACTGAGCAGAAAGAGGTATGGCTTAGATGATTTAGAATCAAACAAGTTTTCTTTAAAGCCCTTTAGACAAAAGCTTATGCCTTCATGATAATCACGGGACGGAATTTCAATTGATGCTTATGACATCCCCGATCAGTGCTTTTGTTGGAAAGGAGAATGGTAGCAATCATATGGATGAGCTCTAGAACAGATCAAATCCCTCAAAATTTCTAGCAACTTGAGTGTGCAAAATCTATTCAGAGAATTGTCCTCTCATAGCTAAATCAGATGGCCTATCTATGTAATATTGTGTACTGATATTGATCTATTTAATAGGCTACACCCTAAGAAAACAGCAATTTGGCTCTTTTGAGATTTATGGATAGACTTACTCTATCTAATGACCGATGTTTTGATCTGACTTACCAACTAGCTGTTTAGAATGTAGAGGAGAATAGCATCATTTGTTAGTTTATATGCTACTATAACTAAAGTCACAGACAATATTGAAATAAATTTATGCTGGATGTCAAGTGGTAGTACTGGAGCACGTTAAATCAAATGCTACTCTATGAAGTGAGCAAATACTCTCGAAATCATCAGCCATCAATAACAAGGCTTATAGCCCTGTTTGTGCTGTCTGCGCCCCTAGGGTTCACGAGTTAAGGGTTGGACACCCAATACTGACCATATGACTAAGAAATGACTCTATCTACGAAGTAATAAACGACACAGTTTATGGTCCAAAGACAAATGTTGATCCATATGATCATCCCTGTGCATGATATATGATTTGTAACGCTCCCTCTTCAAAATGACAGAGTCATTAATTAGATGCTTGTTGCTAAACACGAGTATCAGGACTTTGCCAAAATGTGCCATTGTAACTTTGCTGCATATAATAAAAATACATCATGCCAATTGGCTGGACCAAGTATGCGGCGGGCATCAATATGATCGATCCATTGAAGAAGAAGATACCAATGAAAATCCGCTGCCAAAGATATACCATGCTATCCGGATAACCAAAAGAGTACATTTTAATTGTAGAATATATTACCTTTTATTGTCATTCACACTCCAAGCCAGTCTGATAGATCTTAAATGTATCCGAATGGGAAAAAGGATGGGGTGAAAAAGAAAAGTTTTACACAATGCTAGTTGAAAACAAGTATGATCGCACCAGGATGAATCACGACCATGATAATACAATAGAAAAAGCTTGGAAAGGGAACTGAATCATGTCATAAGAAATATGTGCTTTTTGAAAGCAAAAGAACCCAAAAATAGTGATTATGGTTGTAAGAAATTGTTAGCTTGGGGACCAATGAAACCACCAACAGAATCCCTTAAAGTACAGCAATGTTAGAACAACTACCATACTACAGGAACACGTGTGTCCCATTAACGTGCATTATTGGCCAGAAACTACAACCATATGAATAAAACTATTCTACAATATAAGTAGGACCCAAAAATACTATATGAATACAGGAAAGTAACCTGTGCCATGTGGTGGACTACTCTTTAACTGAAAACGACGTGTATACCATAGCAATTGGATCTCAATATCATTTTATAAAATACATATCTAATGGAAGCCTCATGATAATTGGATCTTCATCCGTCTAGTTGAGGAATGTGATGAGGATGCACTAGGATACAATCTGAAGCACACCAATAAAGTCCAAGGTCACCTCAGAAAGCTAGTTTGCCATATAGAGTAGGCATAAGAGAGAACGAAAGTATCCCAGCCATGTGGTTGCCAAACATAGAGCCATAATGATAAAAAATGATGTAGTTTATATATGGAAAAACCATGCCATACAGAGTGTCCAAGGGCGTTGGGCAATAGCATCAGGTCTTGATGCAGAAAATCAAAGTATTGGCGAGAAGAACAACGGCACGACCATGGTGAAAATAAGAGCAGTAGAAACGACCTGTATAGCAATAAAATCGACTGGAAGTGCCAGATTGACCATAAACATGAAGCAACAACAGGAACTGTCTTAATATGGATCTACACATCTATATTCTCTCTCTCTCTCTCTCTCTCTATATATATATATATATATATATATATATATATATATATATCATAGATCCAGCGGTACCAGGATCCGCGGATCCCGGTACCGCGGATCCAGTGTGGTACCGCGGATCCATACTAATCCGCGGTACCACAATATATATTATTTTTTAATATATAATATTTTTTAATATTTAATATACTAATATTTTCTTTTTTAACCTAATCCCCCCCCTCGCTTCATCTCTCTCCCTGCCCGTCGCCCTACTGTCCGCGCCCTCTCTGTTTTATGCCCATCGCCCTACTGTCCGCGCCCTCCCGACTGTCTTCGCATTGCACTGATCGCGTCCTCCCCTGCTATTGCTATTTCGGCCTTTATTGTGCTTTTTCCAAACATGGTTAGTCAGAAATGGTTTGCTTCGTGCAAGAGAGAGAGAGAGAGAGAGAGAGAGAGAGAGAGAGAGAGAGAGAGAGAGAGAGAGAGAGAGAGAGAGAGAGAGAGAGAGAGACCAGCACATCTGCATCTCATTCATAATATATGCATCATGCTCAACCATTTAACATAACATGCTAAACCCGACACCCTATCAAATGGCACAGTTAACATAACACCCTAAACCCCAACAAATCATCCTAAACCCACAACCCCACAACCATAACCATCAAAACAAGCCACAAGCATAATCATCATAACCAAATCCATAAACATCATCAACCCCACCCCATGTCCTCATTGTGTCGTAGGCATTGCACCACAAGTATGTGCAGATTCAACATCAAAGCTGCACTTGTGTAGCATACACTTAAACCTGCGTAGAATGTATTAGTGGTCCAGGAATACAGTCCACTGGTTCGTGAAGCGGGTACGTACCCAAGGGATCGAGCCTGGCTCGATTCGGGTATCGTCCGGTCAAAATGGCCGTTCGACGGGTTAGAAATGCAATTAGGTCATTCGAAATGGACTAGTTTTGCAGTTCTCCGTCCGACGGTCCCGTTTCTGCAAACGAGATCTGTTTCAGGTGTCGTCCGTTTCGGCTAGCGGACAACCTCGATAGGAACCTGTCGGAACAGACAAGACGAGGCAAGGACCGCCGAAGAACCCAGAACGTCCGTCCGAAGTTCGATGTTGAACATGACTTCAAGGACACTTCGCGAGGGACTTGACCTGAAAACATTTGGAATCGACAAAATGGCCCAGGAATATAGTCCATAGTTTAGGGTTCCCGATACGAACTCAAACGACCGAGCCTAGCCTGATTCGGGTGTCGTTCGGTCCAAATGGCCCTTCGACGAGACAGAAACGCAATTAGGTCACGCGAAATGGACTGGTTTTGCAGCTTTCTATCCGACGCTCCCGTTTCTCCAAACGGGATCCGTTTCAGGTGTCGTCCGTTTCGGCCAGCGGACAACCTCGACAGGAACTTGTGGGAGCAGACGAGACGAGGACCAGACGGACGGTAGGCCCAGTACGTCCTTCCGAAATTCGTGGTCAACAAGGCTTTGGGGACACTTCGCTGGGATGGGACCTGAAAACATTCGGAATTGACAAAATGGTCCAGGAATACAATCAAACGATTCGTGACCCCGATACGATCTCAAGGGACCGAGCCTGGCTTGATTCGGGTGTCGTCCGGTCAAAATGGCCGTTCGACGAGAAAAAACGCAATCAGGTCACGTGAAATGGACTAGTTTTGCATAGGCCATGGTATTGTGTAGAATGCATCAATGGTCCGGGAACATAGTCCACTGGTTCGTGATCCCGATATGAACCCAAGGGATCGAGCCTGGCTCGATTCGGGTATCGTTCGGTCAAAATGGCCCTTCAACTGGAGAGAAGCACAATTAGGTCAAGCGAAATGGACTAGTTTTGCACCTCTCCGTCCGACGGCCCCGTTTCTCCAAACGGGATCCGTTTCGGGTGCCGTCTGTTTCGGCCAGTGGACAACCTCGATATGAACCTGTGGGAACAAACAGGACGAGGAAACGAATGACGGTCGGCCTGCAACTTCCATCCGAAGTTCGACGTTAAATAGGGCTTCAAGGACACTTTGTCCGGCCGGGACCTGAAAACTGGGAGATGTTTTGGAGCCCCCGTGCTGGTACGCAAAATTTCGACAACGTATTGTAGCGTGTTGAAGTAGTGCCATAAGTAATTCGTAAGCTGTTGAAGTTCATCCGGGGAGAAACCAATCTCATCAACCGAGTCACAGTAGTGTATAGGTCTTGTGGTTTTTTGTAGTGAATGACACAATTTTGCATAATTAATTAGTAAGCTGTTGAAGTTCATCCGGGGGGAAACCGATCTTATCATATAAGACATAGTAGTGTCTTGTGGTTTCCTGTCTTGAGAGCTTGTCACTCTTCTGTTGAGCCCTAATTTCCCCCAGAGACTTCCGGTCCTGAGAGCTTGTCACTCTTCTGGTGAGCGTTCACCTCTCCCCAATCCTCTGGTGAGCATTCACTTCGTTGAGACAGTCACTGATGCACCCTAAACCCTAAACCAGTAATATGTTTGCCATACAAACCATCATCTTCACTCGAAACCACTCTCAGATCTTGCTTTGCCGCTTTTCTGGAGCTTAGTTCCCAATGAAGGTTCGTAATAATTTATGAACTGCTCATTAGTCATCGTTGTTTAGTCATATCTCAGTTATGAGAGGCATGGCCCAGTGGTTAGGTCTGTTGCAAATTTTTTTGGTACCGTTGTCCTATTTTTTAACAGGAGGGGGCAGGTGGGTGCCAGACACCCTCTGATAACTAATTCCGGGGGAAAAACAGGGGCTATAAATTGCTTTTATTTTGCTTTTGGGATGGGGGACAGCGTGGGCAGGTGCCTGTATTTTTTTTTTTTGAATTTTTTTTTGTTGAAAAAATCGGACGCGTCCGGACGCGCATCCGCCATCCGCTTCCTTAGGTATGTATGTATCTATAGCCAAAGTCACTAAACATCCAATACAGAAATATGTCCAGTCCATAGTTGCAGCGAATTGCGATTCTGGGGTATAGAGAATTGCGATTCGGTGCCCAGAATTTATTTATTTTTACTTTTCAGAAATTTTTTCTGACCTGAAATGAACATTTTCAGGTTCTTTTCAGGTCCAATTTTTTTTTTTGAAACTACTGAAATTAGACCTGAAACTACTGTAATCGTAATCGTCCCTCTCTCTACTGATAAACATATTACCTGGGTTTAAAAAAAAAAAAACAACGATTCTGAGCGATTCTGGTTTTTTTTGACAACAATTCTAGAATCGCAATTCTAGAATCCCGAGTGCAACCATGGTCCAGTTTTAAAAATGCCACTTAAACGTGTAGAGATTAGACTTTTGAAAGTTTTATTATGCAGCTCAGTTAAGACTAAATGAATCACATTATTACTATACTTGCTGAGGGTGATAGGTTTTTACTATGAGCAAAACGATTTTGGATGAACAAAACACTTTATCTTATACCCTGCATCAACCTTTAAATTACTGGTACCTGTGAGAATCGAGTGAGGATGAACTCTACATTTTCACATTTCTATCTCAACAAAGGTTATTGATGGTTAAATCATTTGTCTTGCAGCTCTTAAATGATACAACTGGAAAATTAGATGCAGGACAAGCCTGCAAAAAAGCTTTAAAACTTTATAAGGTGTACTTGATCAAACTGGCATCACAATGATGTGTGGAGACCTGAGCACGTAAAAGATCCCTATAGTAAATGCAGTCAAACTTGCCAAGGTTTTGATTTCACGCATTGAACAACTACTGTCCATGGGGAAGTAGAAAGTGATCACATGAGCGGTTGGATTGTTGCTTAAGGTTCCACTTTGAGAGAAGCTGAAGGCTTGTGCTGAACAGTTTTATTTAGATGTACTTGAAATCATGGTTGTGCTTCGTTAGTTGCACCATAACAAAAGTGACAACTCCATTGTTTGGAGAAACTTCAGCTTGTAAAGGCTTACGTTAAGGGCGAAGGCCCAATCGCTTTGTAAACTGTACGAGCTTAGTAGGTCACGTACCTGTTCTTTTCATTAGTATCATTTGGTTAAAAGTCTATTTTTTGGGCAGGCTACTGGATTTCAGTGTATGCAATGCCCATTCATAATATTGCATATCTGCAAGAAGCTGGTATAGTAAAGCATTATAGTTTTCTGGAGCTCAAGTTGAAGCTCACGAATAATCAGTGCTGTTGTGCTGTCAGCGACCCTGGTTCTGTATTACAGAGAGATGACTTATGGTTTCTTGGTATTTTTGGCACTTGGATGTGTTTCCTGCAACTGGTAGCAACTGGTATCAATATAAATTATTACACAATCTTTTAGGGCTTCTAAGCCTATGTTGTAGTTCACCTTCAGAATTCAGCTCCATGATTGTGATGCCTTGGGGCAAATTTTTTTCCTAATAAAAGTGGTACCTCATTGGTGAGTGGACAATCTATATGCTTCAGTAGCATTGCTCAATGGGTAAGAATTGACATTTGCATAATTTCAATCCTCCCACTCCATGTGCTCATTATTTTGTTAAAATTACAATTTTAAGTTGTGCTGTCCTCACTTAATGCAGTAGTTTCAATTTTGGTTTATTAGCCCCTCAAATTTGACTTGTCGCCACTAGTCTACGATGACATCATGTATCTATAACAGCCATCTTCCACATAGTAATACCTTGCATTTGTGATAGTGTATGGGTTTTGACCAAGTAGGATAGTTATGTGTGGAGGTTCTTCATGTAAGGAAACCACTATGATGCCTGACAAAAACTACTAATGGTCTGACTCCTGTTCAAGGTGGATTTTAAGTGATTTTGTCGAGGTGACAAAGTAGTGTTTCCAAGATAACAATTTCGTTTAGTATATGTCGATTGAAGCAGCTCCTGAGTCTGCAAGTAGACCCTCAGGTTATAAAGCAGAACCTGAAATTATTTTAGAGGGTTTTTGGCGACTATCATTTGGTGGTTGTCACAACCTTCAAATAGGTTAATGCAAATGGGGCACTTTGTCAAACTTTATGAATGGTGCACAATGCATTGATGTAATCTTATGAATGGGTGACTTATTCAAAACATGGCGATGGACTAATTTTTGTGTCATAAATCATTTCCACCATGGTTTTGAAGTAATCATGCAGTTTTTGCTCTTGAGCAAGCATAACAACATGCTATAACATGAACCATGGCCTAGCCATATACTGTATTTCAAAAAAAGAAAGATGCACAAGAGCTAGGCTGTATTATTTGTGCATTTATCATCTGCATGCACACAATGCTTTAACACTAGAGTTTCAGAAAGGAGGGTTAAATGTCCCAGTTTCTATAAACCTTTGTACCAACTTCAGCATGTGATAGACGATTGTATTCTATGTTTTATAAGAGTAGCCTCCACTATGCGAGGCTACCCCTCACGAGAATTCTTATTTAGAAAATTGAATTATTTATATTCTATAAGCAATTGTTTTTTCAAAGTGGTTGTCAACCTTTTTGGGAACTTGTTTGCAAATATATAGCTAATCATCTACTAGCCCAATATCATGTTTACGTAGGCAAATTACACAGATTTTGCACTAAAACATGAAGTGGCCCTTTTTAGAGATGATATTGGAGTATAGAATTATTTTTGAAATTTGAGCTACCAATAATTTGCCCTTGTTGTGCTAAACAAACACTAGAATTGAAGATGAAATGATGTTTCATCTTTTATCACACTATTCAAACTATCACAAAAATAGTTATCCAATGAAATTACTTATCAGCAACAAATGTAGATTGGAAAGCATTCAACTTCATTGTCTTGTCATATCTACATAAAGCACCAAACATCATCTATCTTAAAGATAAGAAGCACGCCACATAATGTCTACTAATACTATCCAAGAAGGATTCAAAGATAGTACACTCTCGAATGCTCTTCACCTTTGCAACATGCACACTTGAACGGAAAATTTGCATGCAATTTGATGACTTGGCCTTTGTCTTTGAGGTCCTCCTTGGAGCTCTCGGGTTTTGAGGTTGATTTTCAAAATCTTCTTCTCGTTGATGCTCCTCCTCGATCCTTGCAAGCTTCTTGTCACCAAGATTGTTATTTGCACTCATAATAGCAGCACTAGCATCCATTTAAACAATCTCCCTTGTTTAAATCCTCTTGAAATGCATTTCTCATTCATTATGATAGAACAAACATGATACCCAAAGTTGACATCTAAGCCACTATCCATTCGTTGAGAACATAAACTTGGACATTGTCTAGGTCCAGGCTTTTAGAAGATTCTACACATAAAGAGATGGTACCAACACCATCTATCCTACACTCTTCATCACTTGTAGTAAAAACAAATTTTAGCATCATTGAAAGAGTGTAGAGTTGAGAAAAAATCCTTTTGATAAGTCATGTGGGACTTGCTCCACTATCAATGCACCAAGTGTTTCTTGAATTTCATTTGCTTGTTGGTGAGGATGTAGATCAATACAGATGAGATTTTCTCATCTTCTTCCTCTTCTTGTGCAAGGTTCCCTTTCCACAAAAGAATCATTTTAACTTAGACCTGTCTATCTTCTTCATTTGAACTTGATGCTTGATCTTCCTCCTTGGCCTCCTTTGCTTGATCCTTCTTGGATCCCTTGGTCTTCTTTGCTTTTCAATGAGAAATTTGCTTTCTCATCACCATCTTGCAATGAAAAGGAGCTCATCCTAGCTTTTGCATGGAGCATTGTACACTCTTCAGCCACTAGCACACTATGGAGCTTATCAATTGATGGCAAAGTGTCTTGGATGGCAAAATTTCAACCAAATTGGAGAACTACTCTTGTTCTCCAAGAGGCTCATCCTCTTTCTCTAGGACAATATCAAAGAGGTCTTGGAGCATTAGAATTGACTCCATCCTCACTTTTCGTATTGAGTAGTTTGTAGAATTTAACCTCTCGCTAGGTTCAAGAAGGAATCCACTAATGGACCCCATCTTCCTAATGACTTGTACTAGATTGTACAACGGTGTCAAATGTTGATAGATCCTCTGCTCCAGAGGACCTGTTGTTTACTCGTTTCTCTGATTCTTTTCTTGACCTTCCCTAAATGATTTTTCAAAATCTGCTCACTTGCAACTCACTTGGAATTCACAAGTATTCAAGTAGCAAGATCCCCTTGATCTTGATTCAAGCCACTTAGGAAGGTTTCAACAAAACAATGCTCAAGAAAATTGGAAGTGATTTGAATTTAGAAACTCACAAATGTTTCGCTTGTCTTGATTAACTCAAATTTGACTGCTAGTAGATGGACTTCTAGCCATGGTCCTCACACTCCCTCATGAAGATGAAATGGAGATAAGATGAGATTGTATCAAAGAACTATCAAATCATGTCAAATGACTAAATATCTCTTTCTCTTCTTGATGCTAGGTTATCCAAAACTTGCCCTAAACTAGTCATAATGGCCAAAATTGCCAAGCTAAAAATGAACTTTTGCATGACTAAGTGACTAAGTAAATTTGGACCCAATTTAAAATGACCATGGACACTGGTTTTACATGTGTGAAATAACTCAGGGCAACTAACTAGAAAGCTAGAAAACTAGTTGACAATTTTCACATCAACCACATAATTATTATTTTTCGTACAAATACATATCATCATGAAGTAGATACCATCAAAATTGAAAAGACCGCTCATCAACAAAGTTCTTTCTTCATTGACAAGGATTTGACAGAGCATTCATGCCAGTAAACTGCAGAACTAAGAATACAAGTGGCAAGTCATCAAGAGAAGCATTGTCAACAAGCATATCATACTCTTCAAGTCAAATACTAATGTGACTATGTCAACATGCCATTGTTTTACATACTCATCCATGAAGTCAATAACCACTCTAGAGAGAAGAGAGAGTGTCATCACTAAAGATTGCACTGGAATAATAGAACCTAAGTGGCATTCCTCTTTTGGAAGGCTTGGAGTCAATACTATCTAGTCATATTTGGTTCCCTTCTACTTTTGAGTAGAATACTTGCTGTATACTTGTTCTACCTCTATTGGAGAGTGGTAATAAATGATTTTTTTGCTATTGTATGGCTGATTAACAAAGATTAGGATACGATCTCTTCATGTTTTGAATAGCGTTTGATTCTATCTTATTTTGGTATGTTGATCTTGATCAAACTGGTGATTTTGTGTGTAGAATTGTCTACAAATTTTGCATTTGATTTGTGTGCATCTACCATTGGCCTAGATCCAAATTTAGGGTCACGTTTAGATCTTAAATTTGTACAATTGATATTACTCTCTTTCATTTACAAAATTAGACATGAGGTTTCTTTTGTCCTTGCCTTGCAAAGGCAATACTATGTGTTGAGGTCGGTCAATGGAGTTTGGAAGAAAGTCAACATTTAATCATAACAGGTGGAGGTGGTCTCAACTTTTGAGGCTTGGACCTTGGATGAGGGCTGAATAGCCCAAAATGTAAGTGATGGGATGGTGCATGTTTGCTACTTGCTTTGAACAAACAACAAGAAGTAATTTTTCATTTTTTTTCCTAGAGTAAACAATGCATGTATTCCTTGCATGAAAGACGTGGCATGTTTGCACGATTTACCATTTTTACTACTTTTTTTGTGTTGCATGTATGGAGGGCATATTAGAGAATACCTTTCAAGTTGTTTGTTGGAGAACGTTTCACAATTAGAATTGTCTTACATTACTAAACTTGTATATGTATGAAGCTATGTCAAAAACAAACATTTAGATACCAATTTGCATGGACAATTTTGTCATAAAGGTTTTTATTATCAAATAGTGGTATAAGAAAACACGTAAATTCTATCCAAGACTATAAGAAGCGATACAAGAGAATGACTCTTTTCATAAAAGTTTATTTAAAAGAAAAAATTATTGTATCAGACAAATATATAATACAATGCACCATCTTTGCAGGCATTTGTAAAGTACAACTTAGTATAAAACTCTATATTTAATGTGTTTTGAGAAACTAGGAAAGAAATGAGACTTGCACGAGTATCATTTGTATTAAACATGTCTTTTAGTAGAAATCTTTGACGATTCGATCTTCTAGGAGGTACACTCTTCTATTGCGGTTATTGTATATCATTTTCTTTTGAATCACTGACAACTGTAAAGTGCCTTGAAGGGTTGAAATTAACATCTTGTAAATCTGAAGTATCTATAGTGTTTTTACTCACTTTTGACTTACCATTCAGATCATAAAACTGATCTTCAAAAAATATACCTATTAACATCTTTGTCAAAGGGTCATGAAGCTTATAAGCTTTATATTTAGATGCATATTCTATAAAATCTACTTAGTGCTAAAATCATTTGACTTTTTTTTTTCCGACTTCTATAGGAACTTGTGCAAAACCAATATAACAAACAATTCTAAATTTTTTATTTGATGGTTTAGAACCTATCTCTACCCCAGTCGGTGTTTTGTCAACACCTTGGTTGTACTTTAATTTTCGTGAGTTTGACTACAGTCCATAGCTTGAGCTCCAATCAAAATGTTTGAATCTACCATTGAACAATCTGGTGAATCTTATCGATGCTCGTTAGTGAAAGCAAGCAAAAATGCTGTCTAAAGCGATTGAATGATTTCATTATGAGAAAATGATCACAACTTTTTTATCAATGGGAAAGATCAACGACTTTCAAATCCCATGCAACCTCCAACAATTTGGTGCATAAGATTTACAAAGCTTTTAGTTCTTTGAAAAAAATAAACCTAGAAAAAAGTGTTTCACCATCAACAATCTGATCTTTACTTTGCAAATCGATAGTTGAATAGTATCTCATACGAGAAAGATAAAATAGTACATTTCAACATTCTAAAATATGAAGAAAAAGAAAACACGAATGTGAATCATCTTTCTCCAATCCAAATAGAAACCAAACAAGAAAGATGATGGCAACCATTTTGTAGCCATTGCCAACCGCATCCGCCATGGAAGAATCACGCATGCATGGCGACAACGAGGCTGGAGCCAAAATAACAAGTGTAATGATCTAACACCATGAAGGAAGAATGATCTAGCAAGCTCAAAACTCTTTTACTTTGAATTTTTTTTTAGCAAAATCTCTAAAACAATGTTATTTTTGGATTTTTCTTTTATTCAAGTACGTGACATTATTATAGATTACCATTACCATTAAAATAAAAATAAAATAATTAAAAAAAATCAAAAGACAAGCAAGTCAATCTTTTTTATGATTACAAAGAACCCTGCTTGTAAGACAAAAGAAAACTCAAAACACAAGCAATGAAGAGCAAAAATAGGGCTTGCGATAAGCAGGGCCAACATTGGATGCACTCCATCTACAAGGGAGGGTCCAAAACTTAAAATTAAAATAAAATTCAAACACAAGCAATGAAGAGCAACAATAGGGCTTGAAGTTAATCACGCTCGGGTGTATGGGTATAGTTGTTGACTGAGACCGACTAGGCACAAACTCGATTCCCAATCGTTGTGAAGTGACATCTTAGGGGCTTGCCCCTCACATGGCATTGCCGCCCAAATAGCGTTGCATATATGGTGTACATAACCAACCGCTAGTTGATTAACACGTTGCAAAAAAAAACAAAACAATAAGGCTTGAAGTAAGCAATACAACATAAATAAATAAATGAATGAAGAATAAAATGCTACTCGAGATGGAGTTGTTTAGGTGAGGGCTATTTTCGTTTGGAGTTGTCGTCGTGGCTACTCCACCTGGGATGCATGGACGACGCGTGCCACCCTTTCTCGCTCTCTCCCTCTCCCTCTCCCTCTCCCTCTCCTGAACGTATATATGAACCCAATATATGAAGTTGATCAAGCGGAAAGCATCGTTGGGATCCAGAAATTTGCGTCTGACAATACTTTGCCTGAGGATTCGCTACATTTTTATCGAAATATGGCGGATGAGAAGGTAAGAGTTATACTAAGATGAGCTTTGAGTTTAATGTGGAGATTAAGCTTTTGATTTCTTTGTTTGAATTGCAACATGGCTGGGCTGGCTGCAAATGAGTGTTATTCTAGTTGGTAGGTATCCAGTCTTGATGATTGTTGTTGCGTTTTATGTTGTTACAGGGATTTAGGGATGCTGCCGGCGAGAGGATGGCTGAAGCTGGTGGCTTTACTAGAGACAAGGCTGACCAGACAAAGCAAGGCATGCACTCCACAGCTCAGACAGCTCAAGACAAAGCCGCAGCCGGAAAGGAGTACACTCAGCAAACTTCTGGTTCCGTAGTACAATCCGCTCAAGACAAGGCTGCGGCTGCGAAAGATCATATTCAGCAGACCTCTCAATCAACGGCCCAGAGCGCCCAGGAGAAGGCTTCTGCTGCAAAGGATCAGGCAGGAAATGTAATGAACAAGGTCTGATGAAAAGCAAATCCCAGCAAATTAGTTGCATTCAATTCCTGTTGGCAAAGTAATTTATGTTTTTTAAGTGAGTTATTGCATTGATGGTTAAGAATCGGTAATTGCAGGTTGGTGAATCTGCCAAAGGAGCACTTGAGAAAACGAAGGAGATGTTTGGAGTGGGTGGCAACAAGGGCCAAGGGGGTACTTGAGAAAACTTGAGCTATCTGAGTGGGGTAGCAACAAGAATAGTTCAGAACCAAATTCATTTTTAGCCCACGATGATAGGATTAGAAACACATACTGCCTAGGGAAGGTTTTTGATGTAAAAGACTAGTGAAGCTTTTTGTTGTAAAGACTGCCATTTGCTCTGCCATTTGCTCATCAACATAAAAATAATACAACTTGTGCTGCTTCAATCAAAATGCGTTTTATGATGGTTGTTTTTCTTATATGTTAGAAACTTAGAAAAGTTTGCCTTTGAAGAAAGAGGAATCATTAGCTATTCCAAGTTATTATGGAGCACAATCAATGGAATTTGGGCTTTGGAACTAATCTTGGCATGCATGATAGTTAATCTTGACCTATCTTTGTCGGCCATATGTGGTCTCTCCTATGATAAATATAACTTCCTAGAGATTAAAAAATTATTAATGATATAATCATATATGATGAAGGTGCATTTTTACATTGAACACATGAAAAGAAGAAATCTTAGCAAACGAATAAGACACTTTAACAAATGGCCTTAACAAATGGCCAATTCCTAAATTTGGAGGCTTCACTGGGCACTTTCTTGGTGAAGTTTTCCTTTTGGATCCATTGATTTGATCCAAGCAATAGAGAATATCATGTTTTTCTTAATGCATTTATAGATCGGAGTTTTCCTCTCATTTTTTATTTCATTGAATAATGGGAAGGTTTTTGGTGCATGCCATCTTGGTATCTCCAGTTGACAATGTGTCATGTATTCAGTTCCTCGATCTTTTAGTTCTATAGCAAGCACCTCCCTTGATATTGTTTCAAAAAAGTTCTCCAGAGACAAGTGACTAGGGGTAAAAGGTTTAAGGTGAGAAATGTATCTTTGCAAATCTAGTAGATTATCTCATGATCATTCCAAGAATTGTTCCCCATCAGTGCATATAAAAATCATACACCAAAAAAAAAGGATAGTCCTATTCATGAGAACTCATTCCATGCTAGAAAAACTGGAGGTCAAATTATTATTGAGATGATCTACATTATGCATACACATTGAATGCAAAATTTGAAAAGCTTAATAGCACTATCATGTATTTAGAAATACAAGTACAAAAAATGGCTTCCAGCATGCCACCGTTAATCCAAGGTCTATTTTAACTTACAAAGCCCAAAGGCTACCAAGATCATATACCACACAGGGTAGCAAATCAAAACTAACTTAAGTGGTGCGTAGAAAAGATAAAACAAATTCACAAGCCGCTCTCGATAAAGGAGAGGGTTTCCCCTCAAACACTTTTTGGTTTCTCGCTGTCCATATCTTCCACAAAACCGCCAGTCTGCACACATGCCAAAAAATACAAGTGGAGGAATCTATCAACAGAGTGTCACCGAGAAGGATGATGACAATGTCCAAAGAGAAGGTGAACCCCCAAGTCAAGAAGACGTGACTCAGCTCCAACCAAAGGTGCCGATTACAATGAAGGAACAAATGCTCCACCATTTCTTCATCCAGCTGGCAAAGCGAGCAAAGGCGATAAGTAAGGAATGGCCACTTGGAAAGCAAAGGTAGGGATTTGGTGAGAATGCGGTAGGCAAGGTATTGAAACTTCTCAACAGCAAGCGAGCGGGCGGTTTTGAGACGGAAACGCCAAACAGATAAGGAGTGAGGCTGTCCAGAGACGATTAAGAAAGTCCGGGAAAAGGGAAGCGAATTGCCGACAGTGCAGGGAAGGGGGGGACATCACTAACATGAAGCGGGATGGCACAAGAGGAGGCTAGGAAAACCAATCGACGTTTGATAGTTTAAAGTTTTGAGGAAGGCGAAACCTGACAGGGAGGGATGTGGACCAATTGACCAAGAGAGAGAAGGCCTTTAGTGGCTAAGGAGAGGGAAAGATGAGGGTGAGAATGAAAAAGAGGTGCATTAACTGGAAAAAGAGATGAAGTCCAAATAGACTCCAAAGAAGGGAAGGTGGAGTCATTCCGCCAAGAAAGAAAAGAACGGAGATGAAGGAATAAGTGAGCTAGGTTAGTCAAAATGAAAGGCCCTTGAAAATGAAAGGAGCAACCAAAAGCAAAAATATGGGCAAAACTGGGAGATGGACGAAGCAATGGAGGCACAACAGAGAAGAGGCCATAAAAGAGAGAAGAAATGCATGCCAATGTTGAGAGGGGGGAGCAAGGGAAGAAAGATGACGAAGAACCAAAGAGTGGTTTTTAATAGCAGGGTCAGGAATACATAGGCCTCCATCCTTAGTAGATGCCGAACAAATAGACCAAGGAAGCAAAGGACGCTTCCCAGCCCATAAGAAGCGACGGAGGGCCTTAGCAAGGGAATCATGCAAGGGACGGGTGGCCACAAAAATGGAAGAGAAAAAGACAGGAAGGGCAGAGAGGATGTGGCGGACAACCAGAATCTGCGAATGGAAAGACATAAAATGAGGGTCCCAAGAGGAAAGTTTGTTCGAAAAGGACTGAAGGAATCACTGAGATTGTTGAGCCGAAGATAAATGAATACCAAAGGGGATACCTAACAAGCGGGTGATAGTGCCATGGGGGACAATGCGAAAGCCAAGAGAGGAGACCCAAGAGGGCACTAAGGTGTGGATAACATGAAGTTCAGACTTCCGATAGTTCAGAGGAGAGGAGGAACAATAGCAAAAATCAGTAAAGAGAGAGAGGAGATGAATAACATGGGACTCGGAGAGGAGGGAGAGCAAAGTAACATCATCAACAAAGAGTTGGTGTGAGAGCGTCTCCAAAGGAGAAAACAGAGGGGCGATACGGTAGAGCGAGGCCGCCTTGTGGTAGGCACAAGAGAGGAGTTCAGTGGCAATGGCGAACAACATCGGGGACAAGTTGGGACAACCTTGTCGAATACCACAAGTAGGGGCAAAAGAATAAAAAAGACTAACCATTAAAGAGAATCTTAGTAGAGGAAGAGTGATAAAGGGCACTCACAAAACCCAGAAAGGAGGGGGGGAACCCAAGAGCTCGACAAGTAGCAAGAATATAATCCCAACTTATTCGGTCAAATGCTTTGTCAAGATCCAAACAGAGGATAATAGAGGGAACCTTTGAAGCAGCAAGTGAGTCCGCCGCCGTCTAGACATTAAGAATGGAGTCCATAATGTTGCAACTGCTCAGGAGAAAGGAGGGAATGAAGGTGCGGGGAAAGACGATGGGCTATAACTTTAACCAAAATCTTGTAGGAAGTATTAAGCATAGTGAGCGGACGAAAATCTGACATTGAAAAAGGCGAAAAGGTTTTTGGAATAAGTTTAATGAGACCTTCAGAGATTGCGGCAGACAGAGAAGCAATAGAGCAAGCAAGGTTAGCAATGTGAAGTAGTCTCAGGCCCAACAGAGGCCAAATTGAACAAATTTTTTTGAAATGACTCCATCGGACTCTGGAGTCTTACCAGAAGGTAAGGAAAGAAGGGCAGCATGTATTTTAGCCAAAGAAAAAGGCTCAGCAATCTTGGAGATCTATTCAGGGGAGAGCACGCGCTTAGTGCGGCAAACTGATTGAAGATGGAGAGGGTCCGAGGGCAAAGCAAGTTCAAAGGAATGAAAGAGAGAGAAAAACGCATGGACCATAGGAGGAGAGTCATAAATGATAGTACTAGAGACCGAAAGAGAGTGAACAAAAGTGGAAGAGTGCTTGCGGCGGAGGGCACAAAAGAAAAAGAAAAAGGGCAGGTCACCATGTCGGAGCCAGTTTAGCTTAGAATGAAGCATAAGACCAACAATGATATGATGGTCATGACGACGAAGAATGACTTGGCAATGAAGCTGGAGATCAGAGTACAGAGTAGAATCCTTGGCAGAGTTCTGGGCGGCAACTCTTCCTTGGAGGAGGGTCAATGCCAAGGACCGAAGCCTAGAACGCGAGTGAGTAATGTTTTCCTGCCTGTCGGAGAAAGGCCGTACCATCAGTGATCATGGCTTGAAAAGAGGGGGAAGCTGCCAGAGTAGCCTGAAGAGCCAAACGAATAGGAGGAGAGGATAAAAGAGAGGAATTCATGACATAAGAAGAATGGAAAGAGTGAGTAGGAAGGGCATTGAAGGAGCAATGGAGCATGTCAGGGCTGTGATTCGAGATAGTAGTAAATTGGTGAGTTTCAGCCCTAATTAGATGAAGCCAATTAGCGAAAGAGGAGAGGTAAAAATGGTCCAGCCTGGTAGACCAAAAGGAGGGCCCAAGATGGAAGTTAGTCCAAGTGTGGTGTGGGAAATGCTGTAAGACATTTGAAGCATCCAAAAGAGAGCGAGAAGACTAAAAGGACAACCAGACAAATACTCGGAAGGTGAAATAGCATGCGAGCCATAGAGGTAGAGTCCCCTGAGAAGAGACAAAGGGTGGCAGCAGCTGAGCCGCAGTCTGTTGTTCCTCAGGATAATCATCCCAACGACTTGACCCAGCTGACCCAGAATGAGTAGTGTTCTGCAAATCAGGAGGAGCCTGCGAATTTTCCCATGAACAAGTGACAAGAGGCCCCATTACAGCAGAGGAAGATGTTGTAGGCGAGGACTATGAGGCCTGTTGGCAACAGACAGACTCCAAACTCTCCCCAGAGCATAAGGGCTGATTAAGCACAACAACAGACGGTTGCACAGGCTGTCAATGAGGCAGGTTTGACAAAGCAAAAGTAGTGATGGGTGTAGGCAACAAAGGTGGCAGAGTAGAGACTACTAGAACAGCTTTCGATGTCGAGCGGGGTGGATGTGCCACTCCCGCCCCTGCCATCAAGGGAGTAGTCGCTTGTTGTGGTGGGAAACGCTGAGTAGGAAGGGGGCAATTTGCCACAGCATGTCCCAGGCGATGACACCTGTAAAAGGACTCCGGAAGCCCTTTAAGACGACAGGCTGCATATAGGAGCGGTCGGCACAAAAGAAGTGAATTTGTTCCACCAGGGATTGAGACAACTTTCAGAGGATACAAGTGCGGACATGAGGGGAAGGGTTGTGGGCTCTCACAGGCTACAATAGAAGCACCTTCCCTAAAATGTCGAGAACCAAGTCCAAGGCTGGGCGAAGCTTAAGGGGAAAGAAGGGGAGCTCCACCCACACCGAAACTTCCAACTGGGAGGTGCCATCATTTTAAAAAGAATCAGTGTATCTTGTAACATAGATCGGATTCTCCCCAAAGAGGTAAGGCCCATTGTCAAGCACAGTATTGACCTCAAGAGCACTACCGAGAGTGAAAAACCCTTTGCCCAAAGCTTGAGAACCTAGGACTTTAATGTTCAGAGGGCCCCAATGGATCTCCCCAAACCTCTTGGCACCATCCGCGTACGGTGGTTTTCCCATAAAGTATGTAACAACTATAGTGTTAGCAAGCAATGCAAGGTAATCATTAAAAAGAGTAGGGTGTTCACAGATTCTATCATTGAGAATCTGTGAAATGATTTCTTTTGGTTTCTTACTCTAGTTACAGGTTGTTTCTGCCCATTACCAGGCGGTTAGACAATCTTGATGTGTTGTTTTTAATACATTGCCAGATCAGACAGAAAGATTCAGTTTATGTTGTAGTATGTTTAATCCAGCTTGTCAGTGGATTTATCAGATCATGTTCACCCAGAAGCACTCACAAAAATCAAGAACTATGCAAGCCTAGAATGTCCATCAAAAGATAAGCATGCAT
>MU836632.1:0-26179 GCA_029204225.1 Diphasiastrum complanatum
CTCCTTGGCTCTTCTTCCCTCATGTGTGAATGGATTCGATGTTGCTTGCCTTTCTAACAAGCTTCATAAACTTAGTTTTGGGCTTTGAAATCTTGAGACCTGTGACAATGATCCTTTTGCTCAGTTCGTACAAGCTCCACATGTTAAATGATACATTCTCCTATGTTAGAGTTGATCTTTCATTTTTTGAAGCATTTAATATGCTATTAGAGTTGCTGATTATTTTGGCCTGTAGAGGTTTCCTTCTCTGCATTCGACCGTCAGCAACTTGTTTGTCGTCTTCTCGATCATGCGCATGTGTTGCCATCGAACAAAACTCGAATGCCAAGATCTGCCATCTTGGAGATAGATAGCAGATCTTTTCTGAGTGAGGCACACAGAGTGCTCTTGGCAGCTCTGCTTGGCCTGACAGTGTTCATAGCTGTAGAGTGCCGATGCCTTTGACATCGTGTCTCTCCCATCACCTAGAATCACTGCTCTGTTGTTGTTTGAGCTCTCTGAAGTCGATCAAGATCTTCTTGTTGCAGGTTATGTGAGATGGTGCTCTTGAATCAATGACTACATCGTAGTCGTGTTCAGTGTAGCTCGTTGAAGCTTCATCGAGTATCGTGAAAGCTTCGTTTACAAAGATAGCTAAACGTAGAATCACAAGACTATTAATGCTAATCAACTAATCAGGTTAAACTCCATCGTTGCCACTCGTTTCAACTGGGCGTGAAGTCTACGACTCCAAGCCTGTTGAGCTGCCAGCTTACAGCATGAAAGATTCCTCTTCGTTTGTTTCGTATCTCTCATTTGCTTCATTCTTTTCATTTCTTTCGTAGTTTTTTGTTTTTGTGTCCCTTTGTGGTTTGCGATCCTGTAGGTGTGTTTACGATTCATGAAATGATTCGCGAATCATTTGTGCTTCGAGTCAAGGGACGTTGACTGTCGCGAATTGTTCTCGTTCGACCTTCGTTTCTTGTTTTGTGCTACGACAAAGTTGTAGAGTTCACCTTTTATGACATTCTCCCTCAACAACTGTCAACTTGAATATGTAAGATCGGAGGTAAGTTACCACGTGATGCTTGTACTTTCTTATTGCTCACATTATTGATGTGGAAACTTGATTGCTATCATGAGCATGCAAGGTATCAATCCAAACATCATAGAACAACTTGAATCCATGAACCAATACCCCACAAACATGTGTTTTCAAAAATTGATTGTCGTCTAATCTGGGAGGAGTCTTATTGAAACGGGGATAATGTTGTTGTATTTTGATCCATTCCATCAATGATAAGACACAAAGACTGCTCATGATGGGATCTTGACTCTTCTTTCCAATACGCATACAATTTTTTGGAATAAAAAACATGATGTAGATGACGACCTCTCAATCCAATATAGTGATCACTCATCCTAGCGTCAGTAGTTGTCTCTCAGTGCATTTTTAAGGTCGTCACATGTTTTGCATTTGGACATTCTTTGTCTTGTTGGAGTCTTGACATGTCAAACTCTTGTTTCCACATCTTGTAGAGTGTGGATCTTGAAACTTCAAGAATACACGTGTCTTTAAGTTGTGTGTTTATAGTTTTGAAGACGTCACGTTTATGCATGCCGAGTGGGAGATGATGTTTGCAAATAACAACGCCATTACGTTGCTTGAATGTGCTGGTGTTTCCATGAAACTTTTACACAAAGGAATAACGTGCCTCAACAATTACTTGCCAAAACATTTCATGGAAGATTCCCAACAAATTCTAGTATGCTTTTATGCATACAGCTTTACCATTCAAAGTAGGTTTGAAGCGCAATTTGGGTTCCTCCAAAATATCAAACATTGCATTTGACATTTCTCGTCTATGAAAAAAAAATTTGAACATCTGTAATGACTGATTATGCTTGTTAGCTCCTCATTTTCTCCACACACCTAGTCGCAAGTCTTCACATTCTTTGTAGGTGATTTGTCGAATGCACAACTTACTACAACATGGTTGCATCAACGTTTCCCTTATATTTTTTGACGATAAAACATATTCTGCTTTCTTCTGGAGGTGTTGTGCAGGTTCTTTTTGAGCTTGCAGGCCTGATTGCAGGTCGTAATATTTTTTTGTAGGTCGTGGTTCTTGCAGGTTGTGATGCAAATGCGTGTGTTAGTAGATGGAGTGTAGGTGTAGAGTGTGTGTGCAAGTCGGAGTGATGCAAATGTACTTGTTAGCATATGGAGTGTAGGTGTAGAGAGTTTGTGTGCAAGTCGAAGTGATGTAAATGTGCTTGTTAGCATATGGAGTGTACGTGTAGAGCGTTTGTGAGCAAGTCGAGTTTGTAGATGGTGGTGAGAGTTGTGGAGGAACTCAGACTGTTAGACATGTGTGTGGAATGTAGAATGTGTGCACGAATCTGAGCTAAGAAACTAGTGCAGCAGACAGTGATGACGTTGTGAATGTGTGAGTGATGAGTTCAAGCGGCAACGTGTGCCAAACGTAGACAAATTCACTGTTTGTCTACTGATTCTTCTTGTTGGCTTCTTGTTTAGAGTATGTTTTATAGCAATGGGATCGATGGAAATATAGTTGTAAACCTAGGCGATCAAAATCATTGTGAGGGTATAGAAAGGGACAATCCATTTTAAACTCCTTTGAAATTACGACCACACTTTTATCCATACCACCTTCTCTGAAAAAACATGTTTCGTTTGATTCAGCAGTTAAGACATTTCCAAATGCAACCGCCTTTTTTTGAAAATAAAACAATAGGAGCATCTTCTCTGGAGCAGTCCATGTAGTGACTTGAAAAAAAAAATAGGTACACTTTATGTTAGGATTTGCAATGCTATTGAAAGTATAATTAAAAAAATTATAAAACTGTAATAAAAGTACAATTAGCAAAACTATAAAACTGTAACAAAATTATGAAACAATTTTAGCCCTTAGATCTTGGCCTTTAGCTAGTGGCCCTTAGCCCATAGCCCTTGGCCCTTGCCCCTAGGCCCTTAGCCCTCAGCCCTTAGCCTTAGCACTTCACCCTTAACCCTTAGCCTTTGGCCCTTGTCCCTAGGCCCTTAGCCCTTGGCTCTTAACATTAGCACTTGGCCCTTAACCCTTAGCCGTTAGCATTAGCACTTGGCCCTTAACTCTTAGCCATTAGACCTCGGCCCTTGTCCCTATGCCATTAGCACTTGGCCCTTGGCCCTTATCTCTTGGCCCTTAACCCTTAGCCCTTAGCACTCAGACGTTAGCCTTAGCACTTGGTCCTTAACTCTTATCCCTCATGCATTAGCCCTTTCCCTTGGGTGTCAGCCTTAGCTCTTGGCCCTTAACCCTTGGCTCTTAACCTTAGCCCTTGGCCCTTAAACCTCAGCCCTTAGTCTTAACCCTCGGCCCTCGGCCCTTGCCCCTAGGCTCTTGTTCATCAACCTTAGCCCTTGGTGCTTAGCCTTATCCCTTAACTCGCCCTTGGCCTAGCCCTTGACCCTTATTCGTCGGCCCTTAGCCTTAGCCCTTGGCCCTTAACCTTAGCCCTTAGCCCTTAGCCCTTAGCTCGTGGCCCTTGTCCCTTGGCCGATGGCCCTTACCCCTTGGTCATTGGCGGTGATACTTATCCCTTAACCCTTAGCCCTAGCCCTAAGACCCTTAACCTTAGCCATTGGTCCTTGGCACTTAGCCGTTAGTCTTTTGCCGTTAGCCGTTAACTGTTAGCCCTTGGCCCTAAGCACTTGGCCCTTGGTCCTTCACCCATCGTCCCTGGCCTTTCGGCCTTAGTCATTGAGCTTTTGTTACATTTTTTTATATATATTTTTGACTTTTTATTATTCATTTTTAATTTTTAGATTCATTTTATTTATTTATTTGACTTATTATGATTTATTTTTTAATTTTTAGATTTATTTTATAACTTTTTGAGTTTTTGTTATTTATTATTAATTTTGAGATTTTTAAATTTTTTTTATTATGTTTTTAGTTTTTTATATTTTTTAGGTTTTGACAATATATTTATGTTTTTCACTTATTTTTTCTCTTTTAAATAATATAAAATGAATGGATGGATGAGGAGGATATAGATTTATTATATAGTTTTTCTTACTTTTTTTTTTTCATTTTGTAATTTTGATTTGTTTTTCTTTTTAATTTTTAGATTGTTTTTGAATTTTTGAATTTTTGAATTTATATATATATATATATTTCACTTTGTTTTACCTGGGACAATGCTTTTGTTTTGACTTTCTTAACTTGTCCCTCAACTTCTTCGATCCTGAGGACAAACATTTCCACATTTGATCTAAGCCTTTGAGCCTTCTCCACAGAAATCAGCTACAAAATTCTGTTGTGCACTCTATACATTCAATATAGAGTGCACAACGGAATGTGATGAAACTGGTAATTTACAAGCTGAGAATTGTCCTAGATATGAGATGGGACAAATAATCAAAGATCCATTATATCAAAGTTTCTAGTTTGTGGTTCAAAATATTGGAGTTATCAATATAAATAAATAAATAAATAAATAAATAAATACACACATATATATATATATACATACAAATATATAGATTTATTTTATAGTTTGTTTTCATTTTCCTTTAGAAAACTTGAAATTTGTTCTGAGTGGAGGTCCATTTATAATTTTATTTTATTTTTCTCAAAAGTATAACAATGTTTCAAGAGATGTCTTAAGCACATGGCACCTCCTTCCTCAACACATTTTTAAAAATACATATAAATATGTAAACGAAAATAAAAAATGACCTCTAAAAATGATCTGCAACGACTTCAAGAAAAACTGTTCAAATTTTACTTTGAATCAAAATAACAAGAATTAAAATAGCTGAGCTTATATAGTATTCTTGACTTGTGTACAACTCATCAATCCATGTCTACGTTTTTTATTTTATTCTTGTTTGTGTACAACTCATCAATCCATGCCTACGTTTATCAGTTCTTCACAGCTCATCAAGCTATGGTACTTTTAAGGCTTGGCCAATAGTTATTTATGTATAGGAAACATTCACAACAGGGTTCTTAGTCCAAAGTAGTGCCGGTGCTTCGGCACTTGTCTGCAATTGTTATTGAAGACAACTATTGTTGGCTTGTTTATTGGTGGGACATGGATGCTTTAGGAAAAGCGTGGATAGAAATTGCTTACGTAAAACCTGAGGCTTTATTAGATGATGGTGAGTAGCAAGAACTTGGACTTGCCAGATTTTCAATAACACCCGTAAGGGTCTGGTGGCCATGCTTAGTGACCTTGTTTATCGACAAAGGGTAGTCAACACCATCCATCAGAAAATTTCATGGTTGATATTGATCTTGATAGATTGGCGCTAGTTCTCTCAGTGGCATTTTCATGCGTTCACTCAATTGGTATTGCGGATATGACTGTTGACTCTATCCAAATGCTCATGATAAGCCTGCACTTGAAGACTGGTTGATATTGATCTTGATAGATTGGCGCTAGTTCTCTCAATGGCATTTTCATGCGTTCACTCAATTGGTACAACGAATATGATTGTTGACTCTATCCAAATGCTCATGATAAGCCTGCACTTGAAGACTTTATTCAGCAATCAATAGTACCACTTGAGAACAAGGCCTTGATGCTTGAAGCACTGTTGGACTGAAGGCCTATTGGGACTTCGATTCCTTGAATTTGGCCTTTTGAGGACTCTTATATCAAAATTTGGTGTTGGTTTAAAGGTCTGTTGCATCATGGAACAAGCAAACTTTGGCTGAATCTTGCTCATTGAAACACAGTCATCATGCCTTATTCTTCCCCTTGTCATTGCACTTTCCAGTTGAAGGTTGCGTGATTGAGCTTGTCTGTGGACCTTGTGTTGTTATGCCTTCAATTTGTTCTTTTGACACTGGTTCCCCTTGTAATTCATCACTAAGAAATCTGTGCATTGATTGGGCCAAGAGCCCTGATAGAACCTGCCGGACTTCCTCGGTTGCCAATTTTTTGACTTCCTCAGCTATCATTGACTTGATCAATTCTACTATTTTTTGTGATGTCATTGTCCTTTTGCCCGTGTATGTGTCTGTGAACCTTGAAACTTTTGTCGAATTGTCTTCTTCCTCACTTGTTTTATAACCCAGTGGCACTAGGATTTTTCTTTTATAGTGCATTTTATCGAGTCTCAGAGGTGGAATGGTCACCACAGGTGCTTGTTGGTCTACATAAGCCAAATGCCTCCTGGCTAATTGTGGATTGTGCATCGGACAATCTCGACATGGATGGTTAACCCTGAATTGTGAACATGAGAGATCGAATGTTCATGGATCTCCTCGATGTGGACATTCGGTGTGATGGTATTTTCCTCCGCATCCATAACACCTTACTGAGTGTAGTATGCCATTGCCTTGAAGATGATAGGCATACACCGATAATAGATGCCCCTTAGGATTTTCCACAAAATAGACCGGTAGGCTATTATGGTCCTCCATTGAGTTCGGTGACGTGCAAGATGATATGACCAAGACTTCCACCTTGCCACTAGTTGTTGAAGACACTCGTGATTTAGAAGGATCAACTGGACATCCATCCTTTGGATGAGCTCCTTGTCGGCTTGATTTTGCTTCTGACTATTGAATCCTTGGTTCTTGGTCTTCCGCTGCACTCGATCTACTTGACTCTACTGCACTTAGTTGCCTTTCATAGGGTTCCATTCTTGCTTGATCATCGCTCGTTGATGAATCTTGTTCCTCCGATTCCCCATCTGATGATTCAGCAATGTGATAGGGAAAAATTCATCATCTCGTGGGAGATTTGCAATTCCATCATGACAACATCCTTATAGAGTTGTGAAAGTGATGTATAGGATGCTAATTCTACCATCTGATCTTTTTGGGTAGTCCAACATAGTATTTCGCCATGATGATTTGGTCAGAAATCGGTGGATTACAATTCTTCACTAGATGGAAGATCCGATGGGTGGTGTAGTCTCGGATTCTTTCATCAAGGAACTTCTGTAGTTTAAATAATCATGCAAGGGTGGTCTCCATAATTCAACACTATAATATTGCAAAGTAGCTGGTTGATGGCTTACTTCAAGGATCATATAATGATGATGGTGTTCCGACTCTTTTTTTTTTTTTGAGAGGTGAACAAGAGAAGAAAAGAAGTAGACCAAAGATTGATAGATTAAGAAACCAAGGACAATCGGACAGAAGGGAGTTGTGTGAATAAATGATAATGGATGATTGCTACCTTAGGGTACTGATGGATGATGCTATGGAGATGGAGATGAAAACACAGATGGAAAAAGTATAAAAAATGGAATTAACTCTCGCCCTCCTCACAGTAGTTGAATCAAGATTTGATGGAACTCCTCTGAGTCGTGCGAGGGTTGGTTTTGAGCCAAACGTAAAAAATTGAAGATTTTTGCTAAAATCAAGCACCTTTTAGGACTGTTTCGGTAAGATTTTACGATCTAAGGGTGCGATCTGAACCAAAATTTAAGAGTAGCTAAACTACAATATATTCGAACTATTACCAATTTGGATTGAATTGAGAACAAGGTCATTTGTAGTATATTTTTGTCATTTTTAGCGGTTTTTTGTGGTTTTTCTAAGATTTCTTCAGATCTGAGTGGATCAAACCTTCACCCTTCCTATATTAGCTGTATCTAGATCATATATAGGTAATATGAGGTTTGAAAAAGTTCTTGATGGACAAATTTTTCAGGATCTTGAAAAAACTCAATTTTTGAACACTTTTGAGCACTTTTTCTTAGATATTTCAAATATGTCCATTGGATGTTCACAAAAATTTTATAGTAGCCAAATCTAGGTTAGATGTAACTATTAAAATGTGAGAGTTACTTCATGGCAGATCTCAAAAATCTCAAGTTATGAATATACGAGCTTAAAGTTAGCTATGTATGATGCCATCTGGAAGACAAAGGATCCGATGTTGAGGATTCAATGGAAAGGAGAGCATATCATGCTACTGTCCATGAATCGAAGCTGAATGAAGACACCCGAGATCAGTTTTGGAAATCACATATGGAGTTGCTTAACCAGCAACACCAACTGCAAATGGAAAAACTCACAAAGGAGTTTCAAGACACCTTGACGTCTATTCAAAGCCATATGCCTGGTTAGCTACCTCCTGCACAGGTACCTCATAGACGCAAAAACATATGGTGTCCACACTGTCGGGCTATGCATCTTGTTAATGATTGCCCTTCATATCAGCCTATACAAGCACATTCCATACAACGATATGAAGAACAACAATCCCGATCTGAACATTCCTTGCCTTATCATGAAAACCATCCAGAAATCCTAGCCATACAAGATAGTTATGCAATTCAACAAGGGCCAATGAACAACAGATGCTTCATCTGTGGTGAAGCAGGCCACTTTATGGTTGAAAAGCAGTTGAGGATGGGTAGCTCGCAGTATATGGCTTCTCCTCGTATTCAGGTATGAAGCTTTATGAAACTTCACAAACATGGAAGGGAGTTTCACCTACACTACAAATACGATTTATGCATGCACATGGGACTTCTGAAACTACCTAACATGGATTTTTTTTTGAAAGTTATGATCCTAAGAGATGCTTATTTTTCATATATCGACATTTATAAGTTTTTTTTACTATGTACAAGGTTTTGGGTTCTAAAAGAAAGAAAGCATAAGTGCAGCCATTGTGAGTAAGCTATGGACTTATGCAGAATTTGATTTTGACGTGCTTGAATGGCATGGATTTTTCCAAGCCGTAAAGTGCTTGGACTCCCAAATACTTTGCATGGGATGTCCTTGGGGCTAGTATGGCACAGATTTGCCCTAGTACCTAGCACTATGGCCAAAGTCATATCTCTCTACATTTGTGTATTGAATGATAGCTTCTTACGTGTAGAATGCTTATGTGAACTTAATACATTCTTTTTTGCTCTTTGTATTGATCAATATGGCATCTACCTTGATACAATTTTGTTAAAGGGTAGAATGTATTTCTAATTGTAAAAAGCATGATAGGGAAGATTGGACGTACAACTATTTGTAATTGCAATCAAGCTGATAAAGTAGTGAATCTTGTTTCAGACATGGATAACAACTGATGCTCAGCTATGACACCTGTCTTCCTCATGCAACTAACTCGCGTGGTTTTGTTTTGTGGGATGGTGGCAATAGATAATAGCTGGGTGTCCTAAAACTTGCTTCGCTTTATGGTATTCTGTACTGTAAGACTTTATACATCTATATTTTAACCTGTTATGTTATAAATTGACGGGTTCAAAGGGTTTGGTCTTGACTTGTCAAGAGGGACTATGTGACGGCTTTAAGCATATTTCTAAGATGCCAACTCGACTACCTTTTGGTCAGGGTAGTACCAAACCTTTACCTTTACTTGTATTTTATGGCTAACAAGGTCTTTTTAATGTGTAGTCCACAGGATGGTTCCATGATGCTATTGCTCTTGGTTATGGGGAGCCCCTTCCTCCTCCTAACCATTTTGTTTAGATTGTTACATGTTGCATGAAGAAAGTTGTTGAAAGTTGTTGATGTTCACAAACTTATTACTTCTTATGATAAAGCTACTTGTGATGTTGTTGCTCCTGATGATAAAATCTTTTGCCTTGTTGACGTTATGACTACTATGGATTGGATCAAAATTTATATGGATTTCATTAAGAAGAAGGAAATCCTAAGCATGGTTGAAAAAAACTATATAGGTCTCTCTAACTGCTGAACGTATTGCTGCTGAAGAAAAATTATGCAATTTACATATTCAAAACTTTATTTGCTTATTTGGAAAAAGAAAATGGTGACTTTACTGCTGATACTCCTACCCTTAATGAACCTCCTACCTCACCACACCCTTTGATCTTTACCAAAGATCTTGATGAAGATAGTGCATTCCAGTTGGAATCCTTCTCCCAAGAAATTTGTGAAGTTAACAATCAATCTGCCTTTGAGTTTTTCCAATCCAAAAGTTTCCAACTACCCTTGGTACCAAATCGTATTATTGAGTTTAAATCTGCCAAGATTGCCTACAAGCTTTGGAGCCTTCCTTCTGTGAATTTTTTGGCACCCATCTCCATTGAACTTTGGATCGCTCTTACTCATCTTACAGATGCTAAAGTTCAAGCCTGCAAGCTTGTCTCTTTGCATAAAAATCCCTCCTTTCATACACCTATTGCCTTTGATATCGTCATTAAGATGAGCAGATTTGAACCAACTAGATGTCCTTCTGAGCAAACCTGGGCTAGAACTAGAGGCCATTTTGAGACTGGCTTTAATAGGATGAGCTTGCATCAAGCTAGAATCTAGAACTGCAAAAGACACTTCTTTAAATGCAGATGTGGCGACAAGTGTAAAAACAATTCTTCTATCATTTGGTTTGATCACGCTATTTGGTATATGATGAACAACTTTGCGAAGTTCTTTCCCAGTGCATCTATACAAAATCAGCTAAATGCCTTCTGTATTTGGCTTTACAAACCTGCTAGGGATGTTGTTAAAACCCACCTTGCCTTTATGTACATCAGACAACATATGATTGAAACTGCGATTGAACTTTTCATTAACCCTACTGCCAAGCTTCTTGCACACCTTGGCGATGCTGAAAATATACGAGAAATTGATCGTCTTCTTAAAAAGCACAGCTTCTCTACCTTACAGGATAAATACTTCCAGAATACAAGCAGAAAAATAGGGTCCTTCAATTTCATTAATCCAAGTTCAGTCATATCAGGCGGTGGCAAGAAGAAGAGGAAATACTTTCCTAGCAAAGGCAATGAGGGGCAAAGCAATGGTGGAAAAGAGGATCTTTCTATCAAAAAGCTGAATTTTTATCGTGATTGATCCATGTGCAGGAAGAAATTGAAGAAATTAGAGTATTGGAGGTCAGTATAGTTGGTAGGCGAAGACTTATTGTTAGAAGAGATAAAGGAAAGATGTTTTTGCATTTACATTATTACATTAGATGCTTTGAGAGTATAAACGTTAAGCAACTTTATTAAGAGACTTTACTCCATTCTTTTGGTTACATTGATGAGATTTTTGAGCATATTGTATTTGGCTGGACCTTTTTTCCACATTTGAAGCGTGAAAGGTATAAACCCTTTCATGTCTTTTGTGAGTTTGACATTGATAATATTCCACCATGTACTTGCTTGAATTCTAAACATTTTAAAGAGTTTGTTGATGAAACTTTGGGCATGTTATTTCTATTAATATTGGAATTCTGGATAGTAAGAATTTAAGGAACGACCTAAACAAAGGGCTTAATCATATTCCTTTATGTCAATCCAATATTAATGAGGTCACTTTGGAACTTTACGATGGTTGGTTTAAATTGGCTAAGTTTTTACCCTGTTATCAAAATATGGCCGATCATGATAGTATTGTGGAACATGCCCTTATTTGCAAGCTTGTTGTTATGAACTTTTTAAAGAAAACTAGATGGCTTCATGTAAAAGCACCACTAGAAAAGATTTAAAGAATGCTAGTGATGAACGTGATTAGATTACTACCTATCTGTATGTGAATGGCGTAGATAAGGCCCAACATAATTCTTGTCTCATGTGCATAAACTTTGTTAGAAACTTGGCGTTGCAAAGATTATCTAGTCCAAATTTTGCTCCTTTTCCAAAAGATGGTAACAATAACATTGATAATGCTATTACAATTACTAAGTATACTTTTTTTAGTATATTGCCAGAATATCTTTTAGGGAAAGATGAATTATTGTATTTACTTTGTACCTTTAAAGCACATCAAAATATTTTCAGATGGACTACGAATGCACATGACTGCTACTTTTCAAAGGTGGCCACATTTCTTTTTAGGGCTCTTGGTATTCTGTCTCCGCTCCTCATGGAGGGGGTAGGCCTTAAGGCAAATTCATACTGGAGTTACCTAAATGTGGATACCAACCTATTTTGGTAGTGCAACTCATCCACTGAATTCTATCTTAATGTGCCAGGTAAAATCACTTCTATGTGGTTTACAAACATCTCTAAATGTTATGAAAACATCTTGCTGAATGGCCCAGATGGACGTAAGACTATAATATGCAAGTTGATACTGTATGTTTTCATGTTCAACAAGAACAAATTTCTCGCCTATTAATGGAAACCTGGACATGAGAAATGTAAATGGAAGTGGGTAAACAAACCTACTGAAAAATGGACTCATATGGATAAATTACTACTTTGCCAATGGAATGATTTACTGATTAAACACTGCATTGTGAGGCTTCATGGAAACAAAGCTTGGAGACAAGCTTGTGGTATACCTATACTCTTTGCTTGTTCCCCTACTTGGTGTGACTGGTATCTGTCATTTTATAAATTTCATTTTATGAAAAGACTTGCCAGACTTGGAAAAATTGAGTACTTATGGGCATTCAAAAATACCTTTCGATATATAGATGACATCTGTTTTATCAGTAATCCAGCGCTTTTATTTTAGGATAAAGAACAACCTCGTACCCTCACCAATGCCAAATGGATTTATCCGCTGGAGTACTTGACCATAAAAAATGAGGAGTCTAATGACAATACGGTGAACTTTTTGAATATTACTACTATCTTTGATTCTAAGTCAGGTGTTTTTCACATGAAAAAGTTTGATAAAAGAAAGGAACTCCATTTCCCTTTTTCTAGTTCATACATCACCGCTTCAATTAGAACTATCTTGAACTCTTATAAAGTATCATCGCATAGATTATCGCTGCTATGTATTGTTGTAGCGATCAAACTACTTTTATTAGTGAAGTCAATGACATTGCTATAGCATTTTAGAGAAATGGCTTTGTGAAAGAAAGACTGTATGGTATCGTCAACAAAATATTCTTACACAACATGTTCTCTGGTTTGATGTTTACACTACCAAAAAATACAGAGTTTCTCTAATTGGTAGGCAGTTAGCACTCCGTCTCAAGGGGTGCTAACTGCCCCACAGATACCTTACTAGTTGTGGGTTCTCTCTCTCTCTCTCTCTCTCTCTCTCACACACACACACACACACACACACACACACACACACACACACACACACACACACACACACACACACACACACACACACACACACATACACACACACAAGTTTAGTCATATTTGCTACATTTCTATATTTGGCAAATTGAGGCCAATTTTATATTAGACTTAGAGTTTGACTTTTCAAAGTTATATTAGTTTAAATTGCATTTGAATGAACACTTTTGGAAAGTGTGGGAAAGTTAGAAGTCAAGTTTGAGTAGATTCAAATTTAAATGTTGGGTACATTGAATCTAGACCCAAAAATAGTAGGGTTTACATTTTGGAGGGAAAGCCAAGTGGCCAAATAGGTTTTGGACCTACTATAAAAGGATGTAAGTCATGGAGAGACATATCTTCTCTCTTCTCTATCTCATTTCATGCTACACATGGTTCTCTTGAGTTCTACTATCCATGGGTGCACTATACTTGTGATTACTTGCAATTTTATGTGTAGAATGATCTATATTTGCTATTTTTGGATCCACACGCGTGAAATACAGTAGCTTGCTGGTTTTGTATGGACAACAACAGTACTTTATGATTTGATTCATGTTTGATCAAGTTCTATTAGAGTTTGCATCTCATTTTGTATGTAGATGCTGATTTTTTTACATTGGCAAGATTGGTGGAGTATCTTGTTTTGTAACCAAAGATCTTTAGATGATTCGGATCTGAATTGATCCAAAATCTTTCACAAATGAAACACATTGAGATCAAATATTATTTTGTTTGACAAGAAGTTGCTGAGGACAAAGTGGGGCTACAATATTGTGCAACTAAAGCCATGGTTGCAAACATATTTAACCACTTACTAAAGACAAATTTGAATTTTGTAGAAAAATGCTAAGAGTAGTGCATGATGATATGTCATAGACATTAAGACTAAGTGGGAGTGTTAATAATACAATCTAAATGTCCAATATATTACGCGTGGACCAAGTTGGATCCCAAACCGTCGCACATACATGTCTCTTTGACACTCTCTCTCATTGATATATTGGTGTAAGAGTATTTACTCATTCTAATTTTCAATACAACTCTCTCTCTCTCTCTCTCTCTCTCTCTCTCTCTCTCTCTCTCTCTCTCTCTCTCTCTCTCTCTCTCTCTCTCTCTCTCTCTCTCTCTCTGTTTGTAATAGGGATATGTGACTGCTAGATTACTTCATGAAGAATCTAGAAGAAAAGGGAATTTCATCTCAAGCAAAGAAGTGGCATTTTTTATAAAGAAGAAACCATGAAAAGTAAATGATCTATGATATATATTAAAAAAAGCAAAATATAGCTACTGTGAATGAAATGGTCATGAGATGCTAGAAAAAGTAATACGCAGATCGTTAGAAGAAATAAGTAGATAATCATAATGATTAACAAGCCAATCATGTAGAGGTCGTTGAGAAGCCTTAACTTGAAGCTCTCTTTTGAAAAGCAAAGCGAACTACATGAATTTGTAGACAACCAATCGACCCAATCAAGGACATGGTGTTGAAGCAAGCATTCAATATACAAAACAATGGTCGACATGAGCTTTTTGCAAAAATAAAAAAGTTGGACTAGAGCAAAGACCTCTTGCAAGTGTTTAGGAAAACATTTCTACAATACATCCCACATGAAGACGTTGCCCAAAGGCATAGACTAAAGATGCACATGATCAATTCAAATCAAATTAGTTTGAAAGATGTCATCTGAAATAGGAACATAAATAACAAAATAACAATAATGTTAAACCAAACAAAATTTGAAATAAGATTATTGATAATGTCATGAATAGTGAATACTCCTTTAAGTTAAGAGTGTTAAAATGAATTATGATTGTATACATATATATCTATAACAAATAGTTCAAATGAAATCTACAAGAAAAAAAGATTGGGTCCCTAAAAGTTTATTCTCTCAGAACGTCATCTTCGATAGTTCTCCCTTAATAAAGAATGTAGTTTAGTTTATATAAGCTTATTTTCTCTCTCTCTCTCTCTCTCTCTCTCTCTCTCTCTCTCTCTCTCTCTCTCTCTCTCTCTCTCTCTCTCTCTCTCTCTCTCTCTCTCTCTCTCTCTCTCTCTCTCTCTCTCTCTCTCTCTCTCTCTCTCTCTCATGCTAATAGAAAGCAATGCAAGATAACTCGAGTATAAGTGAGCAAGTCACAAAAACTTTGAATCAAATAAATAATAACAAATTCCTATAGAAGATGCATGTTGTTTTATAATACTTATTGATGATAAAAAGCTTTCCATCGACTTGCGAGTTACATAGGCTAATTACATTACATGTCTTTATGATGTAATCGAAAAAAGAAGTTCTAACAATTATATTGGAACTTGACAAAAAAGTTAGAATAGAATATATAAGCAAAATATATACCAATTCACATTTGAAGAGAGGTAGACTCCATGAAGATTGTGAAATAATCTACAAAGCTTTCCAAGGTGATTCTTAAAAGGTCTATAACATAAATTTAAATTATACACGGATCTTCCTAACTAGTTGGATCAATTTTAGTCTCAAAAGGTCTCCAATCGTGTATCTAATCTGAATTTACTTTTTGTGTTCCTTTCTATGTGTGAAACCTTATAACAAGCTTGATCTATAGTACATCTAAAGATTTTTCTTAAATATTATAAATTAAAATTAGAATCAATGTCCTTGATGGAGTATACAAAATTTTACATGACTTTTATGGCTCATAATGATTTACTTATTCTAATGATGAATTTTTTTCTAGGTTATAGATGATCGATGTACTGGGAAAGAGTAATGAATTTGTTCATTGATTTTCACTATGTGGAATGGTATTCCAAGGGACATTTACTAATGGTAACAATCATTTATGTTAAGACAATGCCCCACTTACTCGTATGTTTGTTATCTTAGATCTTGAAGGTCTTCACCACAAGGACAATAACAAGACAACTGTACTCGATGTTTATAAACCTAGAGGTGGTTTCGCATCACAAGAAGAATAAGCGCATCTAAAAATTAGACTTGAGCTTTGACATGTAGCCTCACATCAACAAGAACATGAGGTATTCAAACAAGGCCATTTGTTAAAGGTAAGTTGAAGTTGACTAGCTTTGGATTTGCATAATGTAAGAACAACATTATTTTGACATGGGCCCATTGTCCATTTGCCTAGAATAAGTGAACACCCTAGATTAGAAGACGTCAAGTGGATCTATCCATAGTGGGCTATCTATTTCTTCCACATAAGATGCCACCTAAAAGTAAAACGAAGTGGCTTGACCCATTCAAACAAAAGTAGTTGGGGCCATCTTCCCCCACAAGCTCCCATATGAAACCACTAGAGGAGTAGTTGGGGACATCTTCACCCACAAGCTCCCATATGAAACCACTAGAGGAGCTCTAGTTATCTTTAAAAAGTTAATGATTATATGTTGGTGTTCTTTGTATCTCTAGATTTTTATGATTTTCAAATACTTTTTTGTGGGTTGATAATTTTGCAAAATTTATTTCCAAGTAATGCGAATGGCAGTACTCGATTGTCCTTTGGAGCAGGAAGTGCTAAATTTTGGCTTATACTCATCGAGTCCTATTTTGAGAAACTGAATTTGAGCAGAAGCAAAAACAGTATCGCCTCGTGCCTGAATTCCTCCAAACAAGGATTCAACGCGGAAAAAAAATCACCCTATTAAACAAAAGATGAAAGAACAAGGATCGCTGTAGAATAGGATGAATATATATATATATATACATATATATAGATATAGACATATATCTCTATCTTCTATCCTCGTTGCTTCTCGTGGTATTGATAGACGTTTGGCTTGCTAATTTTGGATTTTCAACTTTGTAAACGCGTAGCCAGCTTGCAATTTGCTTCACGCCAAGCGCATAAAATTTAGTCTGAGGCAACGGGACAAGTATTCTCAATGGTATGGAGGAACTACAACAATAAGTATTTATAACACGAGCATCTACCTTAGAGTTGCTGTGATCAGTTGCAAAGCTTGATTAGCATTCTCAATCAGCAGCAACAATAGGTAGATTCAATAAACCGATTCTTTACTCTAGAGTTGGTATAATAAAAGCTTGACAAAAGACAGAAAAGTATTTCTTCTGAGTTTACTGTCAGGTGACAGGAATTTTGTTAGAAAACCTCACTTTGTCCGGCAGGATTCAGTTGCTTAAACTTGACATAGCTGCAGCGATTTCTTTTCAAAATGTTGAAAGCGCACAGATTGGGAACTGGATCTGATATTCTTCCGAGCATGCTCTTACTATGTCTGGTTACTTCCAGCCTATCGACACTAACAACCCAGAATTCACTTCCGAACAATGGCTTGACGTTCAACTTTTATGATTCGATTTGTCCACAAGTGGAGCCCGTCGTAAGTAATGTAGTCTCAACTTTTATTTCGAGTGATGCCACTCTTGGTCCAGCCCTTCTTCGCCTGCACTTCCACGACTGCATGACCAGGGTAAGCAGTTGATTTTGGGGGGAAGAGAGAGAGAGAGAGCGCGCAGAACTGAATGGTTGATTAGATTTAAGGTTTCGACATTGTTGAATTTCTAGGGTTGTGATGGCTCCATATTGCTGAGCTCAACTGATGGTGGAAAGACTCAACCTGAGAAGGAAGCATCTGTGAGTTTAGGTCTCCGAGGATTCAACGTGATTGAAGCAATCAAAGCACAGCTCGAGAAAGAATGTCCGGGAAAAGTATCGTGTGCTGATATTGTAGCACTCGCTGCTCGTGATGCGTCAATCGTGGTAAGATATGCTTGCATCTACAAACATCTGATCATGTCAGTCTACTTCCATCACTTTGGTAACGTTGCTGTTGGAATATATCATACAATGGGCAGATCGGAGGCCCGTTCTGGGGGGAGCCCGTTGGGCGAAGGGATGGATTTTTGTCCAGATCTACAGATACAGCATCGGTTCCGAAGCCTTCTGACACTCTACCAACTCTCATAGCCAAATTTGCAGCCGCGGGCCTTAATGTTCAGGATATGGTTGCCTTGTCTGGTCTGCACCCTGATCTTCAAACTTTTCTTCTAATCTTTACCATAGCTTATCAAGCATTATCTATATTCTATGTATGCCACTTTGAAGAATTTCTGGCACGTCTCCAGTTCTAGACTGCTGAATGCAGGCCGTGCATTTATTCGCTTTGATATTATGTAACACATCGTTAGAAATGCAGGAATTCACACTATCGGCAGAGCTCACTGCGTTTCGTTTGCTGATCGTCTTGCCAATTTCCACGGAACTCACAGGCCTGATCCAAAGTTGAATGGAACACTTGCTTCTTTCCTGCGAAGCAAGTGCAACGTTCATAAGAACTCGAGAGTCCTGGTCAACAACGACTTTGTCACACCATTGGTTTTCGACAATCAGTACTATCTCAATATCCTATCCGGTCAAGTGTTGTTTAGCTCAGACCAGGAGCTTTTGTCCAGTAAGAAAACAAGAACTATAGTGGAAAATTTTGCAGGCGACGCATCTGCCTTCACCGCTCAGTTCATAACCTCAATCATAAAATTGGGCAATGCCAACGTTCTTATAGGCTCCAAAGGAAATATAAGAAAGACATGTGACTCAGTACATTGATAAGATCAACTTTCCAGCTTTAAATGTTACGAAAGCATGGAGATCAGAATTTTAGCTGTTTGCCTCTTATAGGTTTTGATTTACTATTGTCATGATGCTGAAACGGCAATGACTACAGTTTATATTTGCTATTATATTAGACCGATTGACGTCTGTAGGTAATAATCCGTTGGTATGAACCGGCTAAGAGTCTTGTCTTGGTTTAGACCGTCGTGCGTTCTGCGCTCGTTCATATCTACGTGTGTCCATTTTCTCGTCTATAGGGCAGTTTGCCCATTCTACGCAATAAACATCGTAGCTCTACGTTGCTGCACATTTATCCATTTGTTCTGTGATCAATATCTCTTTGTTTGCTTCTTAAAAAATGTTCACGATATTAAGAACATTCTCTTCTATTGAAAGTTTAAGTAAGTGCTGTGGACTTCTGCAGCAAGTGAAGTGGCACTAATAAGGCCCACTTTCTCTGTAAAGCCTTTTTAGGATTCATCAACGATCTTTTTTTGTGACCAAGTAGAAAGATCACCTTAAAATTCTTCCTCACGCATACAGAATTACAAGACAATCCTCTTTGTCTTCCATGGACTGTGATAAGCATCAATATGCTTTTTAAGACGTTGTGAGTATTGTTGATGAGCTTCAAGGATCCTATTTAGTATGTCGAAAAGATGGTCCGAGATTATATTGAACACATCAAACATCTCCAATTAGAATGTGATCAGAGATGACCCCTCATGATGCCACGATCATGTGGTTTTTAGCCAGATTGCCGAAAAGTATCTATCATGTGTGAACTCAAGTGGAGGGAGCAATATGTTAATTTGTAACACGCTATGGATGATGCAGTGTGGAAAGAATATGAGGAGTCTGATGATGAACCACATATTGGGATGTTAACTTATACAGCTGGGCAGACTACCACAACTTCTACCATCATTGCATCCAGTTTTAGCACAAGTACCGTTTGAGGAGTGGGGACTAGATTATGTTGGGCCGGTACAACCAGCTGCAAGAAGTATTCAAGCACGTTACATAATTGTGGCTATGGATTATATGAGAAAATGGGTTGAAGCAAAAGCTATGCGAGTTATCACAAGTTTTTGTGTGAAAATGTAATACTCAGATTTGGATGTCCTATTGAAATTTTTTTGTGATACATCAGTTTAGTACACCTTGATATTCGAGGGGGAATGGACAAGCTAAATCTTCTAGTAAAATTTTGTGTAGCATTCTGACTAAAACCGTTGAGGCTAGCAGATCAAGCTGGGAACATAATTTACATGCTGCATTATGGGCATTCCAAACTGCCTATAAAGTTAGCACAAATCAAATGCCTTTTCATCTAGTTTACGGTCAACATGTTGTAATGTCAATTCAATTTCTTGTACCATCATTACAACTCAATTTCTTGTACCATCAATACAGATAACTACATCATAAAGTGTTGCATAAGCTACGTGAAATGAGATTGATGGCAGTTCATGCGTTAGCAGTAGAGAAAGCTTGGCAGAAAGCTTGGCACAACAAGAGATTGCACAAAAAGGATCTGAAAGGAAAGAGATCTAGCATTGATGTACAAAACCAAGCTCATCAAGGGAAAAATGAAGTTCACAAGTGAAGAACCATATTGGGTCAATGAGATCTTATCTTATGGAGTAGTGGTTTTGGAACACCTTGATGGAACTCATTTAGATACACCAATGAATGGGAGAGATGAGCGATTACGCAAGTTTTGGCAACCTGATCCTCCTACTTAAGTTCGAATCTAACAGATTTTAATTTTTGATTTTTCTATTTTGTTGTTTTTCACTGCTTATTGTTTTAGAAAAAGGCATTGAAAAGAAAAATGCTAAAAAAAGATGAGCAAAGGTTAGAAAAGTGATCAGAACAAAAAAAAGAAAAAAAGAAAAAAGTTATTTTTTAAGTAAAAAAGGGGTCAAAAATCGCTAGGCTGTCTAGAATCCTCTATATAAGCCCAAAAAAGCTTCACTCATTTGTCACCAATAGTAGCGAAGCTCTTGCAAATTTTTTTCTAAAAACAAATAAAAATTGAACTTTCAACTAGCCTTCTGCATAACCACTAGCACTTTCATTTTTACTTACCAAAATGTCTTCTATTGATTCTGAAACTTCTATCTCACACTGATCGTTGGTTCTAAAGACTGTTTCACTAGTGTTAAAGAAGGTTGAATGGCTCTAGCTTGTCGATCAGCCTCTGCTCAAGGCAATGGGCATTCACGCAATTTTTTTCTCTAAAAAAATCAATTGTTTTTGTCTTGGTGTCTAAGGCTGGTGGTGGTTTCTAATAAGGTTGATGCCCATGAGCCAAGCCCACATATCAAGTTAAGGTTGGCAAAAGAGGAGGGCAGGGCAAGATGCGTGGCAAGGATGGGCACATGGCCTTTTTCAAAATCGATTTTTGCACTGCGAGCTTAAAATGTAAGCTGACGTGACTATTGGCTATCAGGACTCCCTGGATAGGGCACATGGCTTTACCAGGGATGGTCTAGTAGCATGGCGTGGTAGCATGGCATGGTTCATGGCTGCTTTGTTGCACGGTGTGGTTCATGCTTGTGGTGTGGCATGGGCGCATGGTTTGTGGCTCATGGCGCGCCATGGCATGGCATGGTGGGCTCGTGGCGTGGCATATTTGTGCTTTCTTCTAGTTCTTTTTTTTCTATGAATTGCAGCATATCTCTAGGATATGAATCCTATGACCAACATAAAATTTGAAACAAGCACTGTGTTCCATGACCAACATAGCATTCCAAGACTGCATAGCTTTTTAAAAGCTTGTATTTTTTATTTTCCATTAGGAAGCTGAGCATTTCAATACAAGGCAATACGAGTTTTAGCTATGCATTTCTTGTTCTCACTTTTTTTTCTAAACATGGAGAGCTCCTCATCATTGGTTCCTCTTGCTCCAACAAACGTACTACGATGGACCTGACACCAATTTTTCTTTGGAGACTGAAGCTGCTACTATGTGTTCTGAAATCACTCTTAACAATTTGGTAAACATTTTATCACATCTTTTTCAGCCTTAAGTCTCAAGTAAGATACCATTCTCCTTCTGTTGAGATTTGTAGTGATTCAAATTCAAGCAATCACTCAGTTATAGACCATTCCACATCAAGGGAATGTTTTTTTGAACCCTTTAAGACATGCAAGGAGGTCCAATAGATTTACGCCATCCATATTTCAAATGTGGAAGAGATTTCTGAAAGTTCGAAACCTTCTAATGAAATTCAAGAATATGAGAGTGAAGAGAATATGAGAGTGAAGAGTTGCAAAATGACAAGTAGTTCAGATTCTCTACTGACAGCTTGTGCAACATGTACAAGTTCTACCTACAAAGCAAAATCCAAGGTCAATGAAAGATTTAGGAGAATATTTACAAAGATACAATGACAGAACAACAAAAACAATTGCTTGAATCACTTGAAATACACAAAGTGTGGAATGTAGTTTGTTGTGTTTTCAGTTGTTTGTAAAAGCTAAGCAATACTGAATTCGAATATATTCAAACAAACTTTTTTTCATGGACAAAAGATGATCAAAATTACTATATGTGTTTGACTATAAGGCCTGATTTAAAAAGTTATTCTTATTTTTTGAAAACAACTAAAGTATGTCGTAACATTGTAAAAGGCATTCACACAATTAGAAATTCAAGATTTGCTCGTATCCACACGAGATTACCAAAGGATCAAAGTTTGCAAAGTTTGGTTCAGGGACATAGAGTTTCTCCAAACGTTTTAACAACAAAAGCATGGTTAACACATTTCATTGATGTGCATACCGAAAAGCTTCCAAATTCTCTATATTTTCATCTTCCAAACAATTTCATAAAATTGAAAATATTTTTGTTTTACAAGGATTTTGCCATGTCCAAGAATGTTCCACATTTGAGTTATTTATATTTCATGAAAGTTTGGAAAGAGACTTTGGTCTTGTGAAAATTCCAAAGAAATCAATAATTTATGTTTGTACAACTTGTGGGCAGTTGAAAGCGCTCAGACAGCAAGCTAAAACTCCGCAAGAAAAAGATATTTTACAATATGTATTTTGTTTTTTTTAATAATTATCTTACACTACATTAGGTTTCTGAATTTCATTTGTGTTTTCAATTGATTTAATTAATTTTTTTCTATATATTTTAATGGAGATTACAAAGTCACTCCAACTCCATAGAGAATAGCACCACATGTTATTGCCTACTTGCGTGGTGTGCTACTTTGAGCTTAAATGTTGATGGCATCAATGTTATAGTCTTCAAACACCTCATATTTGGGGTTGAAATTTGGGCCGCATCAACTAGGGTCCAACCTCACATCCAAGATGCCTACTATATTTCTTCATGTAGAACTATATGAACTCAATCCCATTTTTATGCTAGCTATTATAAGAATTTTCCATGCTTCGTCTTCTTTTAGTATCCCTTTTGTTGTCCTTCACCGATGTCCATTGGGGCACATTCTAAATGGCATAGTTACCACGGGTTGGAACAAATGAAAATAGCATGCAAACGCATACATGAAAAACATATTAAGCCGCATATATGGCATGCCTTCATACAAATACTGAAACTTCCTCGTTTGAAACGTTATACTACTTTGACGTTTTGGACGTGGACGTGCATCCGGACGCTGGACATGGGACGCATCCGGACGCGGAAGCGGAGGCGTCCGGACGCGTCCCACTTTTTTTTCATATATTATATATATTAAATATATAATATCATATATTGTATATATTATATATTATATATATGATAAAAAAACTATATATATAATTAAAAAAATAGATAAATAAGCAAAAAAAATAGCAAAAAAGAAAAAGGACGTGTTCGGGTCCACGTCCAGAACCCGGACGGACGCCGGACTCCGACACCAAAAGGCCAGGTCCACGTCCGAACGCCGGACGCGGACCCCAATGAAAATGTGTGAAACAATAGATCCTATAATGGATGAACACAAGTATAATCTAAATATGTGAGTTACTCAAGTATAGTGAAACTGAATTTTCTGAGCCAACTGAATCTTGCATTGGCTTTTCCTTGCATATTCTTGGAGAGGATTAAACTATGTAAACAAACCATTGCCTGAAAAAAAATTGTGTCTCTCTCCATTCCCAATGCAACTTAGTATTACTATCTATTCGTGGATTATTCAGTAGTTGCACACGTGAAGAACGGACTTTGGCTGCTGCCTTAGCAACTTCAAGCTCTTCTTGTTCTTGCAAATGTTTAATCCATTGCCTCATATCGCTGCAGTGGTGATCTCGTCAGTGCACTGAGGTACATGTCTTTCTTATAATTCCCTTGGAGCCTATTAGAACGTTGGCATTGCCCATCTTTATAATTGAGGTCGAGAACTGATCGGTGAAGGCAAGTACGTTTGCCAGCAAATTTTTTCGCTATAGCTCTCTTTAATATAATTCATCGAGCAGGTTTCCAGCTCTAGACTGCTGAACGCAGGTGCATTATTTGCTTTGGAAATATGTGACAAATTTTTGCAACTGCAGGCATTCACACCGTCGGCAGCGCGCACTGCGGTTCGTTTGCTGATCGTCTTGCCGATTTCCATGGAAACCACCGGCCTGATCCAACCTTAAATAAAACACTTGCATGTTTCCTGCGAAGAAAGTGCCATAGGAACTCGAGAGCCAACCAATACTATCTCGACGTCAAGCCATTGTTCGGAACTAAATCATGGACTGCTTGGATTGATAGGCAGAAGTAACCAGAGATAGTAAGCACTGAACAATATTAGAACCTTTTGCCGACCTGTGCGATTTCCACATTTTGATTACAAATCGCTGCAGCTCCTTATGTTAGAGAAGTAGGTTTAGGTCATGTTAGGTTTAGGGCACTTTAAGTTGTTTTAGGTTAAGTCACTGAAAAGTCATCGTTGAAAGCGTTGTGTCTTTTGTGCTTGACAACATTTCAGAACTGCATCCGTGCGTCTTGTTCATGTAGAGGCTACGCCTCATTTCAACATTCATTCAATAAAGCATGTAGTTAGTGATCTATCTCTCTCACTCCGGGTGCGTAATCTTTGAAATATATCATGGTATCAGAGCCAGTTGGAGTTCCTTTGCCTGTGCTTGCTTGAGTGGGGGTGTTGCGGAATGTTTGTTGCAAGCCACGCACATGAAAGTGCCATGGGCTTGAGCGCCCAGAGAAGGCCTTGAAAATTCTCAATATCCCATAAGTAACTGCTTGCCTTGAACTCTCCCATATAGAAGTTAGGGCTTCACTAGAGATATCCTCTATCCCCTGGTACCAACCCTTTTGGGAGTTAGACGGATGGCGGGTGGCTAGGCGACTGGGGTTGGGATCCCAGTACGCGGCTCGCATGGGTACGTGTGTGCATGGCCCTGAGGCCCACATTCTTTACATCTTCAACTTTAAGCAGCTTGATCTTGACAGAAAAAAGCAAGCTTTTATTACACCAACTCTAGAGTAAAGAATCGGTTCATTGAATCTACCTATTGTTGCTCCTGATTGAGAATACTAATCAAGCCCTGATTGAGAATACTAATCAAGCTTTGCAACTGATCACAACAACTCTAAGGTAGATGCTCGTGTTATAAATACTTGTCGTTGTAGTTACTCCATACCAATATTGAGAATACTTGTCCCGTTGCCTCACACTAAATTTTATGCGCTTTGTGTGAAGCAAAGCTCGAGATAGGTAAGCAAATTGCAAGCTGGCTACGCGTTTACAAAGTTGAAAATACAAAATTAGCAAGCCAAACGTCTATCAATGGCACGAGAAGCAACGAGCATAGACGATAGCGAGATATATATATATATATATATATATATATATATATATATATATATATATATATTCATCATATTCTACAACGATCCTTGTTCTTTCATCTTTTGTTTGATAGGGTGATTTTTTTTCCACGTTGAATCCTTCTTTGGAGGAATTCAGATTGTTTTCGCTTACTCAAATAGCACTCGATGAGTATAAGCCAAAATTAGCACTTCTTGCTCCAAAGGACAATCGAGTACTGCCGTTGGCATTACTTTGGAAATAAATTTTGCAAAATTATCAGCCCACAAACTAGCAAAACATTTGAAGAACAAAAAGTATTTGAAATTATAAAAAACTAGAACACCAACATATAATCATTAAATTTTAAATATACTAAGAGCTCCTCTAGTGGTTTCATATGGGAGCTTGTGGGTGAAGATGGCCCCAACTACTTTTGTTTGAATGGGTCAAGCCACTTCATTTTACTTTTAGGTGGCATCTTATGTGGAAGAAATGGATAGCCCACTATGATAGATCCACTTGACGTTTTCTAATCTAGGGTGTTCACTTATTCCAGGCAAATGGTGGGACAATGGGCCCATGTCAAATTAATGTTGTTCTTACATTATCCAAATCCAAAGCTAGTCAACTTCAACTTACCTTTAACAAATGGCCTTGTTTGAATACCCCATGTTCTTGTTGATGTGAGGCTACATGTCAAAGCTCAAGTCTAATTTTTAGATGCACTTATTATTCTTGTGATGCGAAACCACCTCTAGGTTTATAAACATCGAGTACAACTTATGTCTTATTATTGTCCCTTTGTGGTGAAATTCCACAGTGTGAAAATCAATGAACAAATTCATTACTCTTT
>MU836633.1:0-26176 GCA_029204225.1 Diphasiastrum complanatum
CCCCCCCCCCCCCCCCCCCCCCCCCCCCCCCCCCCCCCCCCCCCCCCCCCCCCCCCCCCCCCCCCCCCCCCCCCCCCCCCAAAAAAAAAATACACTAATTTTTGACTTTTTGAGGCTCCTAATGGTGTTCAATCCTAACCAAACTTCATGAAAGCCTTAGTACACCTTCATTACACCTTTGAAAACATGCATGCAAATTATTGGCTATGAATTTTATGAATTACCACAAAATTAGTCCAAAAATCATCAAAAAACCATGTTTTTTTTACCAAATTTGACCAAAATTTGTGGATCAAATGCACAAAGAAGTGCGATCAGATCCAAACCCCTGTAAATTTATTAGATGCAAGCACTACAAGTTCTGAATTCAGTCAAATATGGATTCTATAGCCCATTTCTAGTCCAAAAACCCCATTTTTTTGGTCAAAAATCACTATCTTAGTATCCTTTTGACTATTCAACCAACATGCAATCATTAGATCCAATCAATAATGACTGTAAAACAGCAAGTACAATTTGAAAAACATACTAGATCATTAGCTATGATCAATTCCAAGCAAAAAACTTGAATTCTAGGTGAAAAAATCACTAAAACCATAAAAAATCCATTGATTTCTATCAAAATCTAGGGAGAAAATCCATAATTATGATCTTTAGACTGCATTCAATTGAGGTGAATAAGAAGTAATGAATTGTTCTTTGAGATGTATTCTCCCCCGTTGTCTAACCTCAGTGCTTTGATTCTCTTACCAGTTTTGAGTTCTGTATGCTCCTTGAATTGTCTGAAAAGATCGAAAGCTTCCGATTTCTGCTTGATGAAATAAATAGCTGTTCTTCTAGAATATTCATTGATAAAAGTAATAAAGCACTTTGCACCAAGCAATGACAAGGTTTGCATTGGGCCACATATATTTGAATGAACAACATCTAGAACATCTTTTGTTGCATGCTTATGACTGAATCTAAATGGAATCCTAGTCTACTTTCCGACAATGCATCTATGATAGACATGGAGGTCAATCTTCTTGTTTAGAAAATCGAGATCAAGTACTAAGGACTGTCTAAAACTGTTCGATATAGATTCAAGTGACCTAACTTATAGTGCCAAAGTAATGCTTTATTGACTAGAACAGAAATATTCAAGGCTTGACTTGTGTCAGAATAATAATGAATCGGTCTATATAAGTATCGAAGCCTCTTTCCGAGTGCAAGAATCTTATTCGGCATTGATGGTATTCAAATTCTACCCTATGACTTAAATCAGTAATACTACTTACTGATAATAGATTTGTCGACAGTTAGATACATACAGAACATTCAATAGTAGCTTTAATTAATCATGTTGGAACTTCAATCTTACAGTCCTTTGCCTTCGATAATGTGTCTACTATCATCGCCAAGATGAACTAATTTCTTTGTACTGTAAGGCGTATAGGATTGAAAATATTCCCAAACTGGTCATATGTTGAGTGGCATTAGAATCTAGAAACCATGCATTATCATTTTGCACTTTCTGATCTCTAATCATAAACGCTCCTTCATCCACGTCGTGATTTGGAGATTGAGATGTAACTACAACTCAATTTGCATGTTGATCTGATTGCTTGTTGTTGGCATTCTCCACTTTCAATATCTTGCAATCTTGAATCTCACGATTAGTGCATGTGCAATACTTATAGAACATTTTTTTCTTCAATTATGGATTCGATAATTGCTCTTGACTCTGTGTCGGCTTCTGATTCAATACAAATTGTTTTGGGCCTTTCTTCTTTTGACATTTAGCACCTTTGTTTACATATAGAGCATGCGATATTGAATTTGAAGAGTTGTCTACGCTTCTTCGTTTGTCTTTCTTCAACAACATAGCAATTACTCTTGAGAGAGTTAAATCGGAGTGTGTCGTTATGATCATCACCCAGTTTTTGTATGTAGGTGACAGACTTGATAGCATTGCCATAATTACATCTTGATCAGTTGATCTGATAGCTTCCATCTGGCTGAGTTGCAACTTCGAAGTCACATCCCTCACATCATAGGTTGTCATTCTATTCTTGACATGCTGCATTCTACACTCATCGGCCACAAGGACACTATGGAGTTTGTCAATGGAAGATAGTGTATTTTGAATGGCAAAACGTTGGACCAAATTGGAGAACTCATATCCTAGTCCATTAAGACTGACTTGGACAATTTCTTTACCTTGGATCTTATCACCTATTGAAGCAACTCTTTGTTAAGTGATTTAATTGTAAGCACATATTCTTATGAACTTTCATCACCTCTTCTCATGCTTTGGAAGACATGATTTTTTAGCATAAGAACTCTTAAACAAGAGTGAAATATCTTTCTTGCTTCACTAACACTAATTCACATCTTTAGGTGGCAATATGTTCAATCAAGGTGTTTGCTACGTAACATCAAGTGCACCCCCTTAATAAAAGGGTCAACATGTGATGGATGTGCATACAAAATGATTAGAGTGTCAAGCAATGGGATTATTGAATCCAAGGGTTAGTTAATTCAAGTCCTTATGAAATGTTTTGCTAATCTTGGCTTTTCTAAATACCCAGGAATTTTGTAATAAATGTCAATAACAATCTACATACCTTTGTGATTAATCTTTTTAAACCTTGTGTATTAACATCATTGTAAGAATCTTCTTTGTGAATAGCTCATTGTTTGAGGCTATTCCCAACTTATTGTGATCTTTATGTGAAGATTGTCATTCTTATCTTTGTTTCATCATAAGGGCCAAAATGCACAAGCATGGGCTTCCTCCATTAGGCCTATTGCATATTACCTTTAGAAGGTGAAGTCCTTGTTTAACAAGTTCCAAATCCATAGTTCTATGACTAATCTTAAGTTTTATGCATCCCAAATTGTGTTACTTTAATGTTCAAAGTTTATGAATGAGATAATACCAAACATAAATTAAAAGTTATTTGCATGTGCTAATTTTATGGCACTTGTCCAATGCACATTTGCTTGACATTGCTCATCATTACCTGTCATGTTTTTTTTTTTTCTAGTCTCACTTTCAACAACTTTATTATATCACGATAATATACCTAGACCACCTACACACCTTCCATTCAAACTTCAATACCAATTGGTTGTCTAACAGATGGGCTGCATTCAATGCCACATGTTGGTCAACTTCAAACTCCTCAAATTCATAATCAATGAAATTTACGGACCACAAATTTTCTTATTTGTACCACGTGGCAATATGAGAAGTTTATTGGCAAAGTAAAAGTGTGAAGGAATCAAATGCGTACATGGATTAATATGCTACTTTGTAAGTAGAACCAACCTCATAAAAGAAGTGACTATTCACTTGTCAATCTAGTTTGGTCTCAAACAATGCCAAATACGTTCTTGTGCATGTTGTGTTACATTTTGTCTCTACAAATTACATGAAAGGACATGTAATTGATGAAATTGAGTTTGTTTTCCAAAAGACGTTTCTTCTATCATCTATTATGTATTACAACTAACACAAGCACATTCTGGCATATGCTCTAGAAATGGACCATCATCATCAAAATAGCATATTTAAAAAATACCTAGTAAACTTTCAATGGGGTCACTGGTGGTTGTGTCAAGCTTAAAATGAGCTCAATGCACAAAAGAACGCTCAGGATCAAACAAAGGTTCAATTAGTCATAGATACATACTAAGGGAGTACTCCAGGAAAATCAAAATTTCTCTACTTTAACATCTCAAACAGATGTGACATGTTTTGAAATAATGGCAACAACCTGACATTTTCCTTGAGAACAATACAGACAATCAGAGATTTGCACATGGTGTAAACACTTTGACTAAATTACAATTTATTTGTAACTCTCATGATGCTTTATCCTTGAATCATTATTCTATAGACTCCCAACGATGATAAGTTTCACATGCTTTGGTTTTAAAGTTGCAGTTTGTCCTGTTTTAAAGTTCTAGATTACTTGGACATTAAACATTGAAGTAGCTATGGCGCTTTTAATTTCAAGCTAGCTGTGATCAATGGAAAAGGTGCGGCCTTCTGCTGGGAGTTCACCCACATACAACATCAGTTAGCCCAAAAATGGAGTAGTGCCTTTTGCACTGATTTAAAATGTTGGCCCCCAGCCTCTATACAAAATAAGTCATACCGATCTGCATCAAGCGTGAGGAAGGGATATGAAGAGTTTCAGCCCTCCGTCTACAGTTTCTTCGTAGAGTTGTGTAGAAGTAATTTACCACCAGCTTTTTCAGGAAAAAGGAATCTTTTCTTGCCTTGACATGACCGTGGCCCATCATGTATACTATGCCAGCCTCCTTGCATTTAGACAAAAGGTAGAGCTTATCATCTAGTGTAAAAGGCCTTTCAGCAATCTTTCTTTCTCCAGATAAGTTGACTGTTCTGCTGGAAGATGCTGATTCCCGATCAGTAATTGCAGCTGAACTTTCTTCTTCACTCAGCAAAGGCTTCCTAAGCGTATCCACTTCAGAAGGTTCATAACTAAGGGGAGTGGGAGTCTCAGAATTAGTGTTGTCACTATCCAGTAATGTATCATGTGCCTCCTTGCGAATAAATATCTCAAGGCTTTGCATAAGTAATTGCTCAAATGTTCGAGCTGTCTCCGTGCGCATGTCCCTGTAACCATATCTGACAACACATCGATACATGTGGTACTCATCAGGTCCAACCCGCCTGATCAAAACCCTTTCAAACTGAGGAACTGTTGCAACTGGTAAGTACCTAATACATACGAAAACTACTATGGAATGCATTGCTGGAAGGTGGGTAACAAGATGGTGAAAGATGGCAGGGATCCCGTATATCAGTTCATTATAAATCAGACAAATTCCTGGAAGCCTAATTGTCCCAAGAGACGGGCCCACGTCATACAACCAGCTCATGGGTACTTTGTGGCGAACTTCAAACTGAGTTTTCAGTGTCGTACCATAGTGCCAAACGTACATAAACATGAGAAACAACCCTGCGAGGGCTAGTGGTACCCAGCCACCTTTGTCCACTTTGACCAGTACAGATGAGATGTACAACAACTCCAAGAATCCAAATACAAGGGCAAAGCTGAGGACAAGAGAGAGGTGGATTTGCCAAATCAAAAGCATTATGAGGGTCGTCATTATCGTTGTTATAAACATCACAGTGACAACTGCAACACCTGCATAGAAACCACTTGTGTCCTTCCAAGTCAAAGCATTATCTAAGGGAGTCAAGTCACAGGCAAAAACCCTAATTCTCACCCTCCCCCGCATGTACAACTACCTAGCTTCCTCTCAACAGGACTTTTAATCCATCCAATGTTTTAGATGGAGAACAAGTTGAAACTTACCATAAGCATTACCAAGCTGCTCTGTACTCCTGAAATGAGCAGTAATCATGACACAAAACACCATCACCATCCAATTTATTTCAGGGATATAAATTTGGCCAGAAAACCTTCTGGATGTGTGAACTATATTTAGCCGAGGAAAACACCCCAATGCCTCACACTGCTTCATTACAGAGAAGCTGGCAGAAATCATAGCTTGACTAGCTATTACTGCCGCAAGAGTTGAAACGCCAAACATCGGCCAAAAAAGCGGACCTGTGATTACTGACACTGGTTAGGAGTAGCATTTTCATATCCAAGTTTTCAAAGCGTGCAAAATAAAATGTCATTGTGAGTGTGTCCATTCCACCCAGAGAAAAATCAAGTAACTTACCACTCTAAACCATATAAAAAAAAAATTCAAATTTTTTACACTTAGAATTCAACTCATGATATACACAAATATTCATGGATGTATGTTCTCTAAAAAGGTTCCTTAATATCAATATGGAGAGAATGTTCATCATAAACTTGCATTTTGAAGTGTTGAAATCTACGGGGAATGGTTGGTGAATGCAATGGAGTTAATACTTCAAATGGAAATTTTTTTGTTCCGATAAATGTTTCTTGGTTTCCAAGGGGAGGCTCTAACCTGAGACCAAAGGAACTTTGGATGTCAAGCTAACCAATTGAGCCAACCCCATTGGTAGTTGTTCTGATAAATGGAATTTGATATGTTATAAGCCTATATTGTATTCTTGTAACATATTAGGCTTATAACATATCATCATAGAGTCACAGAAAGATGCTGAATTGAAGCATATAGTAGATCGTTGGCAAGCTAACTTTGCTACAAAAATTCATGCACAATTATTGCAAATGAGAGATAGAGACACAGAACATACATAGACAGAGAAGAAACACAAAGAAAGAGAGAGAAAAGGGAGGAGAGGCAGTGAGCAGCAGCAGCGCAGCAGAGACAGCAGCAGGCGGAGCAGAGCAGCAGCAGCAGCAGCGAGGGAGCCCAAGGGAGCGAGAGGAGAGAGAGAGGGGGGGCAGGGCAGCGAGAGGAGAGAGAGGGGGAGAGAGTGAGAGAGAGAGAGCACGTGCGTGGGAGAGAGAGAGAGAGAGAGAGAGAGAGAGAGAGAGAGAGAGAGATACCCTCTCTTATACACGTTGACACGTGTCATTTGGGCTTCAAGAGAAACAATGCATGGCCACATGTGGGCCATACCCTCTGCGGACACGTGTCAGTATGGCTTCAAGAAAAACAATGCATGGCCACATGTTAGATCGGCTGACAAAAAATTAACATGTGTCGCGCAACATGTGTTCAAACATGCTGATGTGCCATGACACATGTGCAAATACTGGCTGGTGGTGTGTATACCGTCTCCGTGTTGAGCGCAAATTGGTCGACTAAACTTTTTTTAAAATAGTGGGAACATATTGGGTAGATGCAACATAGATCTTGGGCAATGAGTGATTTAGCTTTTCTATTTGGTTGGAAATTTTAGTAAATGCAAGGAATGATTCATACACTTAATTGAGAGGTCGAACTTTCAACTATCTTAATTATCCTCCAAAATATTTTTAAAATCATGATGATATTGTTTTAGTTTTGTTTTGCCATATTCTTGGTGTTGTAAGAAAATGGGTCGAGAAGATGAGGCATTTTGTCATGTCAATTTATTTGATATTTCAACAGCCTTGGAAATATTATCTATTGAAATGAGCGTTTGACAGATTCTATAAGGTATTTGTTGAGATTCATTTTGTACTGGACATTCTAGGAAATCATGCTTTAGAACTTGAAGTAATTAATCATATTTTTATGTGAGGTGATTGAAATCTAATATGCATGGAGTTTATCGATGTACAGCGAAAACTGAGAGATATCAACGATATTAAAGATGGTAATAAGAGATGATATGAGGCATCTGTCAAGGATTGTCAAGGATTTTGATAACTATTTTGAAGTTTAGGACACAAATTCAAACTTCTAGAAGATCAAAAGATTTTGTTGTAAATATGGGTGAAGATTGTTTTAGCAATTGTAAGGGTTGTAGAAAATCACATTGAGATTTACATGAGGTACTTTAGTCACCTTGGTAATACAATTTATCATGATCATTTTATCTAGATCTTTTGATCACTTTTTCTAATCATTGATTGAGCTATTTTCATTTTTTCTGAAGAGTTCCCATATGATGAGAAATCAAACCTTGGTTAAAAATGGGTCTAGTACAGACCATTGCAGGTTATGATGTAGCTTAACGTTAAGTATGTTGAAAAGGTGATATTTTTAGGGACCATATTGTCCCAAAGGTTCTAATGGCATTTGTGAGGAGCAAAGTCAAAGATTGTAATGGCAGAGAGTCATGTTGCGAAGGTTTCGATGGTATTTGGGACCAAATGTAGATTTCTTGGGAATTTTATCGGCTTTTGATCAACTCTCTGATGTAATCAATAGATCTTTCATTGATCTCTCCATGATGGTTTATTATAATCTTGAAATACTAGAATCATTTGGTTTATTATAATCTAGAAAATTAGAATCAAGTGATTGTGAATTTTGTCCATTATGGTTTGACAACATTCTTGTTATATTCAAAAGTACGTTCATGTGAATGTTAGCATAGGAGTTAACTATCAGAAGACAAATTAGAATGATATCATACTCTAATATTAGATTGCTATGAACCTCCAATGCAAATTCAAAAGCTTTGAAGACGTGATTGGTATGTGGGTAATATTTAAACACGCTCCTAATACACAGAGCTTTGTCTATTAATCAAGTTGGCTTTGATTTTCTTTGAGTTATTAGAACCATGCTCCCAACACATAGAGCTTTGTTGGCTGAGGATTAGTGCTTTTCAGAGCTCCTCAATCCAACTTTGTACGTGAAGTTACAATGATTCAAAGAAAAGGTACTTTCAAGTCAAAAAGTCTTTAATAAAGGAATGAAACCCTTAACAGGAAGTTAATTCTCACCCTTAACCCTAGAATAAGTGGTTAAGGTCTCGACTCTCTTTTGCCTCTCTCTAGAAATAAGCTCTCTTTAAAATACTTTTCTTCTTCATGTGTTTGCTAGAATCTTTCAAGGAGCAAACACCACTGCATTGTTCAAGAGGCAATGCATTCCATTCTAGTAAATCAAATACAGTTATCAGGCCAACAGTTGCGGCCACTGATCCCGTATGCTTACAAGAAGCAAATCAACAAACGAGGCTGATTGCATGATTGGACTTGTGTGGAAGGACAATCCCTTCAAGAACCCATTTTGTTTTGAAAAATCCGCGGAAGTGCATCATACCACAAATTTGCACATTGTACTAATGTTTGAAGAGCAAGATATATTTGTTTGGCAGCCACTCCAGAGATTGTTCTTTCAGGTATTTTCTAAGCTCAACACTACCTCACAGTCACCTCACCAATTGGTCTGGACTATATCTCTTGGTCTTGGTGCAAACAAAACTAGAGATGTTGTAAACCCAAAAACACTGATAGACAAGTCACAAGATAAGCCAACTCAAAAGTTGTCCATATATTTATAACAAGCTGAGAAGTTTGGTTTCTGATTTCATATACTCAGATCTTTTTAACCCGATGTGTTCTACTTTCATGGTCCTAAGATTTTATCTAACATGGAAGTCATGCATTTGGGTCTACACTGTACAGAATCTTTTCTCAACGTTTCTCTAAATAATGACATATAGATATCTTTCAAGGAAGCATCAGCTTCAGGTTGTCCTAACTCAGTAAACATGCCCTGCTTAAGTGATATGACTATTGAAAAAATCCATGCAGCTTACCTGGAACTGATTTGTAAAATGCATCAGCCACGTCACCAGGATATGTCATGAGATAGGCTGCCTGTCCCGAGTAAGCCACCACCAAAGAAGGGAATACAATAGCTGTGAAGGCAATCTGCATCCATCATGAGAACAAAGACCTTCACTACTTGCCAGCGCATCAGCAACCATTGTGACAAAAGGCAGACCCACATACAGGCTGTGCATGTCAATTCAAAATTGAATTTTTGATAGACAGCTAACTAAGCAGACGCTGCCCTCAGCAGATACTTTACAAAACTCCTCTAGATAAATAGAGTACAGTATCTGTACTTAGGATTAATGCTATCAGACCCTGTGCTGAAATTTACCTGTATTGACCTCGCAGAAAAATGGCCAAGATCTGCATACATAGCCTCTGTCCCTGCAAACTAACAAGATTCAGGCTGGGTACAGATCCATAGCAGGCACTTTTCATACCTATTGCAATCCAATCAGAAAAGCCTACTTACCATCAAGATCTAGTTGAAAGTGCAAGGCTTTCTCTTTGGAACCTTGAAAAAATATTGGTACATGTCTTGTGGATGAAATCAGGGAGATTTAATAGTGTTCTTGGCATCACAAAGAGAAAGAAAACAATCTTCATGCATAACATTGGAAATTTGAGTTGTTAGATAACCCCCGATTGGGGCTAGCTTGCTAGTTTGTAGTACATGCTATGAACTAGAATCTTGATTACACCTGTTGTGCAAAATACCATAATCTTGAGCTATCACAAACAGGATCAGTCACTGATAGTGGATTTTAATGTACCTGTTATACAAAGCACGATACCTCCCAAGGACAGCCATGCGATCTTTCCATTTCTTTGGAAGTAGGAGTATATATATACTGGGTTGAGAGCTCGAAAGATGTAAGGGTCATATTTGAGTATGTTATGGACTCCAATGAAGGCGTTTAAAATGAACCATATAAACAGAGCTGGAGCAAACATGAAGCCGACCTTGTTAGTGCCAAACCGTTGTAAACTAAACAAGAGCACCAAGATAACGATAGATACCGCAACCACCACATCTGCAAATTGCAAGAACAATGATTGTAGTGTTTGATCAGAGAATGCATGATAAAGCTGTCATAATCAAGCATTTACTTAGATGCAAATTGCATAAGTTGAGGTTAACAGGGAAAAGAGAGTGAGAAAGCAGGAACACTGCTAGAAGAATCAACGATACAGTTCGACCAGAATCAACATTTCCAACAATAAATGAGAGAAGGGAGCAGCAAGTTTCAATATGCCAAATATTATTAGCTGATTAGTACTATGATTATGCAGGAGTGAGATTACACATCTGATTAAAACTATGTACCCAGCTGAAATATGAGAAGATAGAACAGACCACAACCAGAACTTCTGTCATCAATAACAGTAACAAGAGCCTTCGAAAAATCGAAAAGCATAATTTTGTCAAAATTACAAAGACCTGCCAATATACACTGTCTGCAGCCCAGGATTTCACATGTTTTAAGCACTAACCCACAAAAGCAACAATAGTTCTAGCCAATTTTGCCAGGTAACAGTGAATTCAACTAAGTCTGTTGCACAGTAATTTGGATATATACTTATTTCTATTAAGAAACTCACTCTGGTCCAAGTTCGTTACTGAGACTCTCAAGCCACTTACCGCTGACAGAACTGCAAACATAGACAAAACAAGTTATGGTCTCTTGTAGGTAGTTTCTGTTCTTGCACTTTTCAAGTGAAAAAAGGTCTATTAAAAGCTGAAATACCGAACCCAACAAAATTGTTTGAACTCAAATATGCATATTGAAAGGTTGAAGGAGTTTTGTGCAATAAGAACATCCCCTTCACATTCAGCTGCATGAAAGAGCAACTACTTACAACAATCATAGTACTGGAATAATTCATACTGCATGGTTCCAAGGCAAATCTTTCAAAATCATCGTCAACTATCAAATATTCCAGAACTGCCAACCGTGTAAAAATCTTTTCATGATAAAGATTCACAGAAAACCTCAGCACGTTTTGTGAAATTCTGTGGTGCTCAAATATAAAAGGATATATCCTTCCAAAAGACGGATGAAAGAGCATTCAGAGTAATGAAAAGAGAGGACATAAAAAACTTGGACAAGGAAGACTCGGAATTAGGTCCTTCCATGGACACAATAATGGAAGTTTGCTCATTGTGCTAAATGGCACAAATATTTACATTACACGTTGATCCGCTGAACTGAATGGCGCAAAGATTCACAATAAACCAAATAAGAATCAAAGGAATTGACAGGGTAAATGCAGGGAAAAAAATATGAGAAGGTGGTGACCTGAAATAGAAGGCGTGATTATACCATCTCCAATGATCATACTCGTGCCAAGTAGAGTAACAAATAGAAGAGCCTTTTTACAAAAATTGCTGTTTTCTAACTTTTCTTTGATCCATATTGACCTTTCCAGTTCTCTGCTGGGAAGCTGGAGCTTGTAAGTAGATAACGAGCGATCGGCAGGATGGTGCTTTGTAATAATGCTGATCTTTGCATATCTGGCTATCAAGGAGTACAAGGCAAATGTACCACCTGCATCAAATTTTATAACGTGACTTTTCACTTAAAATAACAAAATTAAATATTCACATTCTATAAAATCTCTGAAATGCGCTAGAAATTTTATGTTTAACTGTATTTCCTTCTATGTGCGTAGCTAGCTGGACTCCTATTTCAAAAGCTGAAGAAAAATATCAAAGGACATATTGATTCTAAAACTCAGATTTTTCTTTCCCTGTATCCCCACAAACGTGGGCAGGGAATCAAACCTGGGTGGACATGCCCAACCCAGGCACGCTACAACACCACACCAGGAGTGGTCCGATCTAAAACTCGGATTTTTGCAACTCATAGTTTACCTTCTCCGTTGTCACTGGCCCGAAGGACTATGAACACATATTTAATCAAGGGACTGAGCATCAGCGTATATAATATGAGGGAAAGTGCACCAAGAATATCATCGTGGTGCCTCACACCATACATGCTGAATGCGCTACTATAGACGTACAAAGGGGATGTACCCATGTCGCCATAGACAACCCCGATCGACTGGTATGCAAGGTATAGGACCAAACATCTGGATCTGTCCTGCAGGCATAGAATAGCTGACAAAAATGAGCGCTACCACTCCCAAGTAATACTCTCGGTGACAAATAAACGTGCTGTACAAGATGGACAGGATCCCTCAAGTTTTTTATTCCTTTATATGGAACCTTCACAAACAGACAATAGTATGCTTCTTATATTCTTTTCCGCTTCCCTCAAGCTTCTCTCTAATCAGACTCCTACCTTCCACATAACAACTGATGGAAAAAACGGTGTAGAAGCACTAATACAAAAAAGAAACTGGAAAAGTGTCAATAGCTCATTATTCTTCGTGCAAGGAAGCCAGGCCTGAATGATCGTGCCATTGCTAGAACTGGAACTTCGTATGCAGGAGCAAAGTACAACATGCGAATTGAGTGCTTTCTCTATTTTAAGATAACCAGATGAGATTCTAACATCGTGAAAGAGAGTAACGGATGTCTGAAAAATTAAAAACCTTGAGCTTCGCCTCACTCAATCCTGGAACAAAACCGGCCTGTTCTTCCAAAGAGTCCCGTCTAGAAACAATTCGCTTCAAGGTCTTATCTAAATATGCTACACCCTCTGATTGTTCAGTTTCTGAAGATGACTCCTCACAATATTTTGAAGCAGCTTCTTTTCCTGCCATTCCTTTCTCATCTTGACTTTCCACGTCCACCATCTTCAGCTCTAGATTCACTCAGTTGCATGAGTTGCTGATCTAATATCATAACACTTGATGAATCACGAAAAGCAAGGAATTTTGTAAGCAATGGCTACTAAACTGATCCAGAAAGACATACATGTCGCCCGAAGGATTGTCCTCTCCAGTAACCCTCAAACAGTAAATTAACTTGGAGCATTGGCAAACTTGCAATCAAAATACGGATCCACAATACCCATATAACAAAGTTCCAATTCATTTTGTTGAACTGATTTATACACGCTGCAAAGCTGATAACTTGGACTCTGGAGCTCAGCAGCATCCACACCACACGTCGCAGCAAAAACCTCCCGACTCCCGAGTCCTGTCGATTACTCAGCAGTCACAGGACAGCCAGACGACATGAATGTAAAGTAGACTCTAGAGTAAGTAATCAGATCACGTCAGCGAACATGACTCTGTCCAAGTACAAACGTACTCAGCTGTTCTGGTTCACAAAGTACATTATAAATTATAACCACTGAATTTTGAAATGCTCACTATTTTCTTAGCAGATTCTTAGAATCAGAACATTCTTAGATTCATATATGAGTAGCTGTGTTTTTGAGTTTGTAATAATAGAGTAAAATTTTGCTAATATAGTATTAGATAACGGGCCCGGGCCGTTCAGGCCCATTATGACAAATTGCAAGGGCGAGCCCGGGAGGGCGAGCACTTCAATTTGTCATGACGGGCCCTTCAGGCCCGTTAACTGACATTATTTAGCAGGTGTGGATTACTCTATTAAGGGTCCGATCTTGTATTAAGTAGATACTACCTTCAGATGTATCATGTATGTAGTGGCCTTCAGATGGCCTTGCAGAAAGAGCTTGTGCATCAGAATTTTGCAAAGTATTCATTTGCAGGGGTCGTCACTTCCGGAAGATGAAAGAGGGGTCGTCACTTCCGGAAGATGAAAGATTGACTGCAGCATTGCGACCCGTCTTCCATCTCTGCCTTGTAAATTCTGGTGAATGTATAGATAAAAACCTGAACCTTGCTTGATCATTGTGTCAGACAGGTTTTGCAGAATCGGGCAGGTGTAATGTCGATAGCTGCAAGATGATGCAGTTGGATGGGCTGCCTGCGAGACAGAGACATCAACTCTTTGATGGAGATTCGATGAAGGGCACTTGAAAGGTGCCCTTCACGATATTTGTGTTTTTCAGTGATGACACATTCCGGATTAATAAGCATCTTGTTTTTACACAATAATCGGCCACACCTGCTAATAATGTTTAGGATAGAGTCTTTGGAGTTTGAGTTGAATTATCGGTTTTTGATTAGTATATTATTATTGGGCAATTCAAGTTTGTATCAAATAAGCACTCCTTGAATGACAAATTATGAACTAAACAATGTGTCTTTGGATTCGCTTTACTCCATAGTGGAGACTTACCCTATAGATGCATGGATTTGCTCACATTCTAGCATGTACATAGGCTCTCTGTGCTGTGGAAGATTTGGACATTACAAAATCAGCTGGTTTTTGAGGATTCCCATACTCCACTTTCGACTTGTATCTGTTTCCAATTTGCTATCTACATGCCCTTGAGCTAGTTATATCACTATGTCGTTTACTGCTTGCTGGGCTACCTCCCTGTACTTCACTTTTGGGCTTTTCTTGAGCACTAAAGGTTTTGTGAAAAGCCGACAAAGTGTTCATTAAAGGTTTTAGTCCATTTCACGCACTTTCAGACATGCGACAATTCTCCCGAAAGGCTTGCAGATTTACACAAGTTATTAAGTACAGACTGTCTACGTCTTCACGCTCCAATAACGACTGTCCTTATTGAGCGATTGGAGAAGTGATCATGATGCAAGAGAGGTGCATGAAGATACTCCATCAGAGATCAAACAACCAAAATGGGTCTTCACTTCTCAAAGTTGGTGATTATAGAGAGAGAAATAAAATACTCAAAGCGATAACTATTGTCTTGTTTTCTGTAAGTAGGATCACGTGCTTATCAGCGCAATTGTATTGTGATCTGATCGTTGTTACTACAAATTTAATATACAAATTTAATATTTTTCATCTCTTTGCATTCTTGTTGAATGTTCATTAACTCTCACTCTTCCCTTGAAACAATATCATAACAGAGAAATGTATGGTTGTCCTTGACGCCTAATTGTACTTACATTTCTTTGTATCAGAATATCAGTATCAGAGAATTGCATGGCTGTCACAGACGCCTAATTGCTTCTACAATCTCTCTTCATGGTAGTCTAAGACTCCTACACTGATAATCGTATTCAACGCAAATGAAACAATTCTATAATCTCCATTCTCTTAGTAATCCACGATCCTCCTTAACACAATTATCATAGTTCTTCATAGTATTCATTGTCTTTCTCATGTTGATTGGGACTTCGTTTAAGAAGTTTCCCACAAAGTGGTATCAAAGCTGATAATTCATCAGAGACATCCCCAACATCAGTCACTACCCCCTATAAGCCATTTCACCCAAGTGAGCTCATCACCTATTTTCCATTTGGTATAAAAACCAATTATCATCATGTTTAAAATGTGATCACTCAACTTTATTTTAACTGGCTTTAATTTCATGAATGCGTGTTTAAAGAGCTTGTAATTCATGGTAATACCTTTATGAATCTTTCTTTTTTCTATTGAATTCCACTATGTTTTGGATAGGAAACAAGTCCAATATGCATGATCAAGGGCTAAAATTTGAAAGCATTTATGTTTTCTAGCAACCAACTTTCTACAGCAAAATTTTTCAAAGCCATAGTTATTTATGGGCTACTAGTCTTTGCACATAGAACTATAGAAAAAAAAAAATATCTCTTTAATGAAAAGAACAAAAAACAATGTAATTTGATTATTTTCTAGCCTTTAGAGAAGCCATTACATTAAAAAAAATTAGATAGCTATGTGTGCGAAAATTGGAGGATTGTGGGGAGTGTACGTTCTCCTCCAAGTTCGTAAGGTAGAGAACCAATTTTCTAGTATAATCCAAACTGGTCCACAATATTTGGTAGAAAACTTGTAATGTTTTCTACTATGCATAGTCCTAGAATATTTTGAATTCTAAAATACACCCAGTCATTAACCTGAAATCTCTAGGAGATCTTTTGAGATCGGCATGATGCTTAGCTTTGTTCTGAGCATTACAATTCTATTACATGTCAATTGCAACATTTCTTGCATATCATTCAAAAAATCAACAACTTTCTGGAACTTAACAGACTTCAACTCCACATTAATTGGAGATGTAGGTTGAAAACCATGCATATGCTTAAATGGACTATAACTGGTAGTAGAATGTTTTCTACTATTGTAAGCAAAATCAACTAAAGGAATGTAGTCCTTCCATTTAGACTGCCCGTGAGACACAAATGTTTTCAACATATTTTCCATAGTCTAATTAGTTCTTTTGGTCTATCCATATGATTTAGGATGATCAACAGGACCAAAACTAAGCATTAGAGGAGTTTTGAATCCAAAAAAGATCCTATACGAAATGCCAACTAGAAGAGAGAGTTTTAAGACAGAGAGAAATGCCTTAGGCTGCCCGAATTTAGTTGTGCGCAATTATAATTCATGTTCACATTATGAGAATTTGTGCACATTAGTATATTTACCTAGTTTGAGTAGTTCTAGGCCTTCCCAACTTGCAACTAGGTCTATGTTCACATTATGGGGGTTTGTGCCCACGTTATGTAACAACACACATGGACACACATTATTGGGCCATGGGGACATAGAATAGTTGAAAAGTCAAGAATGGTATCTTTACAAGGGGTCGTTTTGGAGTCAAGAGTTCCTCTAATGCAAGGTTTCGGGTTGCCGATACAACTGACCAAAAGTGACCTATAAGCATTTGTTGTTGAAGTCCCTTGACTTCTCTTTTTGTTCCTATTGAAAGTTGTTGAAATCATTGGTAAAGATGTAGAGATATATCCCACTGAAAATCCTTGTGATACTGCAACTATAGAAGTAGAATAATATCACCTATAATTCTGCTGCAAATGAAAACACAAGAAACCCTACAACAATAGTACAAACAAACATGCAGCAACAAACGACATAGTTGATAGGACAAAACACGACACTCTTAAACCAAACTCTTGCAATGCAGTATCGAACTTGGCACAAGGCCGTAGCTACAGTGTTACAAAAGAAAAAACAAAGTTATAATGTGTAGCATTTACATAGCATGCAATAAGACAAATACGTCTTGGATTACTTTCACTCAGATAAAAATACAGGTTGTCATCTAGACACAAAACTAATAATTCATCAGGCGGTAGCTCAAAACTTGGCTCCAGGGTATGATATCAATTGCTTGGTCATAGAGACGTAATGAAGACACAGATTTGAGGTGGTACATTCTCGGTCTTATCTATGGATGGTGTTTGAGATAGACCTTACATGGTTGTTAGATAGAATGTAAATCTATTTGGATCAGAAGCAACTATGTATCCGTGGATGACAAAAGAATCAGTAATACTAGACGAGCCTAGACACATCTAATTTTGGTCATGTGCAAATGGATCAACTTGATGAGCAGGCACATTGATATCTTCTACATAATACATCGCTGGGTCTATGTAGTCGAAATCAACTTGGATGATAGATGATGTAACAATATGTTGACTCTCTACAAAAGGCTGTTGTGTTAGATGGGGAGCGATCGACCTTGGATAATAAGACTCCTGGTTGAGGATGCAAAAGTGGCGTAGGATGGTTCATAGAACCAGAGGATCGAGGTTGATGAGGAGCTGTGCTTATTGGCTTAGGTTGGTATTGTCCTGGCCTCGCCGCTGATGTATTTGCGGTGTAGTTTGGCGCATAGTTGGGAGGTCTAGGTGGTCTGTATGGAAGGTACATAGGCCTTGTTGTCTGTGGATAGTACGTCCTTATATGTGAGCATGATGTTGAGCACATATAGGACACCACACATTTTCACGAATATGAAAGGCTTTTTTGGCAAAATCCTTTAGTACCGTTTGAAACTCTAAGGTTAGCTTCTCCATTTGTGCTTGTTGTGTCCTTTGCCAACCCTCAAGATGTTTGAGGATATCGACCGTGCTGATTGAGGTTGATTTTTCTACACCTGAAGTGCCAATAGGCTGAAAATTACTTATAATTCATGTTTAAATATATGCACTATAAAAAGTGGCATCGTATGGGGCATTTCCAAGATAAACGCTATAAGGTTTTGCAAGTAAGTGCACCACAAATGGAATGATTCTATGTATGCTTTACATGACCTTTCTTATGGCCTCTTTTGGTCCTATAGGCGGTTGATGCAATGTCACTTAATTGGTTGGTTTATACTTGATAGTAATGTTGCAAGAGAGAAACAAACTGGTGGGGAGGAGATGATATGTTTGACAACGATGAGTCTAGCTAATGGCTAATGAGCTGACATGGCTCAGACAATTCCTAGGTGGACTAGGACAGAGCACCAATAAACCGTTCATCATGCACATGGTTGAACACATCCGCTATTCATCTGACAAAAGACCCAATGTTTCATTCCAGAATAAAACACATTGCCATCAAGTATCACTTGATCAGAGATTTGGTTGAAAAGGATGAGCTGAAGACTGCCTTCATACCGACTAAGCAAATGGTAGCTGATATCTTTACGAAACCTCTAGACAGGACATTGTTTGAGAGACAAAGGTCAAGCTTGGGAATCAGCAAAATACCCGCTTTGAGAGGGAGCTGAAGAAACCCTGTGTTTCTACATTTCAAAGTTTTAGTATTTTCCTATCTCTCCTTATGGTTCTCTCTATCGAGCTATGCCAACTAATCGGGCATCCACAAGCTAAGTCCAAGACGACATATCGGGCATGGACAAACTATCGGACCTTAGCTACTTGGGTGTGAAGCTTTTTTTTAAACTATCACGATCCATTGCCTCCATGCAACGTTAACAGATGTTGGAGGGTTTGCGGATCCCAAGGCAACCCTAATCCTAGTTAATAAGTGAGAGGGATTTGGCACCCTACGTGTGTAATTCCAACCCAATGATCACGTAGTTATTTGATTAGATAAAAGGACTTTAGGCCTTTTTGCGGGACTTTTAAATGTCGTAGGCCTAAATGTCAAGTTAGTGAATAAAATAGGAGTTCCGACCAAATTTCAATTTCAAATTGGTTCCCTCCAATTTTGAATGGGTTCCCACTTGTTTTTGAATTTGAATAGTTAGGGAGGTAGAAATGGGCCACTAGGATCCTCAACCCAAGATCCAAGCACTTAGGCATCAAGGGGATAATGTTAGTTGTCACGCGCAGGTTCATCCCATGAGAGCGATAGCATAAATCAAATCCAATATCCATAGATGATCCATAATTCACACTGACATCTGTTAACTCCACGCATTAACACTGCACAACTAACACTACATCCATTAACCCTAATTCCACAATAATGATAGAAACTTGTTTTTTTTTTTTTTCTCTCTCTCTCTCACAAAAAAGCATAAGAACATACAATCCCAATAACATTCAGATCCAACAATTAACAAATACAACAAAAGCATGAGAGATGGAGGAATAGAGTTAGAGAGCAAGGACATTCACAAGTCCATTCCATAAGAGAACCAATCTGCTTGTATTGAAATGAAGATTTGAACATGAGGAGCAACTCGAGTTTGCTCATATTTATAGTGGAGAGGAGGGCCTTGGCCTCAAAATCCTAGTGGCCCATTTCTACCTCCCTAAGTATTCAAATTTTTTTAAAAAAGGGAACTCATTCAAAATTGGAGGGAACCAATTTGAAATTGAAATATGGTGGGAACCCGTATTTTATTCACTAAGTTGACATTCAGGTCTGTGGCATTAAAAGTCCCACAAAAAGGCCTAAAGTCCTTTTATTAACTTGTAACAAATCAAATATTAACTAGGGTTAGGGTTGCCTTGGGATCCACAAACCCCTCCAACAACAGAGAAAATAGTTAATGACCATTTAGCTAAACTTTTAGCTAATCAAATCTTGTAATCTATCCCAATATGATATATGTATTGCATAGACATGCATAATATACACACACACAAAAAAAACACACACAGTCCTGAACGTAGCACTTATTGAGGTGCGTATAAAAAAAAAGAGATAGTTCTAGCAGTAGCTAGTTCCATTTGTGAGAAGAGAACACCTCTTTCACGCCGACGCGCTAATCTGAAAAACAGACAGCGCTCAAAGAAAATTTCTGATGTATACTCGATTTTGATAATATAGACGAGTTACAAAGATTTTTTCTTGAAAAAGCTTGAAAATCGACTCAACAAGTTCATGTAAATGTTTGTGTACACTTCTAGTATGTAAACTAATAGCTATAGACACCCTTCGTGATATGCCCAAAAAACTTATCCATTGTAGGTGTCCATTTTTTTAGAAGATAGATCAAGTTCTATTCTTAAAGGCCTACTCAATTCTCCCTAGATTGTAGAGCTTTGGGGTTATGACTGATGACAATAAATATTCCATTAAGATGGTTGTATGACATCATGAGCTGCTTGTCTCCACATGGTGCAACCTTAAAACTCATAAATAACACAAGGCATCACCCTCATGCTAACTATCTCCTATTTGGGGTTGGAAACCTCGTAGTTGAGGTTGCAGTAGTTGAGGTTGCAACGTTACCACTAGCCAAGGGTGGCAATTTAGCTCCACTCAAAATATCTTACAAAAACATTGATGTTGTACTATGTTTGGTTCATATATGTGAGATTGGAATCAAATCCATTATTTTATAAACAGCAAATGAATTCCTTATTGCTTTATCTTGTATTTTTTTTCATAGATGCTTTATCTTGTATTATAGTTATCCCAACTACATCAATGTAATAATTTTAATTGAACTATTTCAAGAAGTTTGAAAAGGAGTGGAGGCTAACTGCAAAGGGCCCAAATACCCAATTGATTGGTTGAAGGCACTTTAAGTGGCCTCCCCCATTTCACAAGGATAACATGAGTGATACAAGGGGGTTGACTTAGTTGGTTACCTTGGCATCCAAAGTCTCTTCGGTCCCGAGCTCAAGCCAACCAATATGCATTTCACAAGGAGTGGGAGTTGACTCTAACTGGCATTGAAGAGTGCCATCTAGAGGATACTTCAAAAATGCAAGGAATAATACCCAACCATTTTGAGTGCCCTAAGTGCCTAGGCCATTGGTGGGGCTCTTTTTCTTCCCTCCAATAAAAATAAATAAGAACTCCTTAATCTAATTTGAATTTAAGCAATTAAAAGCCCTTGACCACCCCAAAAAAGAAAAACAGAAGAAATGACCCATTATTCTTTCTTATCTTGGAAATATGCATGACCTAGTATTTTTATGTTGGAAATAAGTGCATAGTTTGAAATGAACATGAGCCCTCCCCATGGGAAACCACCCTAGTAATACTCTTTATACAAAGTTCAAACAAACATAAACAACGACCAAACAATTTTATATCTACGTTGTCGAAGTTAATTATACCAGAACAAGTTTTCATGATCCCATGAGTCTCCGCTTTTCCCAAGGATTTTGGCTTTTAAATCATGTCACATGGTTCTCGTGTGTACTACAAGATTTTCTCTATCCTTGTTGTAATTGTCAATACCATTCATGACAATGTCACATCCTTCCTTGTTTATAATGGATCGTCCTTCTCTCGTCTTTGAGAGACCTGAAACTTTACAGGAGGCATGAAGTAAGGGGTTGATCGTAATGATCCGGGCCCACCAAATGTTGACCCTTCAGGTGGCGCAGACCTCAGGCCTATTGGGTTGATACTAGATAGTCAAAACTAAGCTTAAAGATATTCGGATGTATATATTTACTATTCCAGTAGCTATGCTCTCAACCGTGTCAGATCTGGAGTCTGCCACCATGATATGGTGTCTCTGTCAACACTAGCTAGCTAAGTTCGATCACCCACTTGCAGTCTGAATTCAGGTTTCACGAGTTACGATTAAATGACAAAGTATATAATCCTTTTTATCGCCATTCTCAATCAAAAAAACGTTCTTACATTTATGATTTCTGTACAGTGTTTTAGCTACTACCTACCCTTGTCGTGTAATTGATATTACAGGAAATGGCAATTCCCTTTTCAACCATCTTTTGGTTGATATTGTCGTCCTGACTCATCACTCTTGTTAAAGCGATGCTTGTTTTTGTACTTTATTGCGTAATAGAGCATGATAAATTATAAGTTCGAATCATTTGTTGCCATCAACAATTGACGATTACTAGTGCTCTGTTTTCTGGTTTGGTGTTTGATCGGTCTCAGTGCAGATCATACTTTACACTCTAAACGCGGCAACTATCAAGGGAGGCCATATATGACATAAGTCGTTATCAATCCCTAGCAGTAACAGACCCTGACGACTAGCTAGCAGTCTATTTTTCGAAGGCTGATTGTGACTGTTAAGGTCCCCGCGTGAATATGAAGTTCAGCTTTGTTGCACAAGTAGTGAATCCTAAGAGTTTTGCAAAGTACAGGCATCGGTAGCTGAACAAATTTCCTTACTGATTCGGTTCTTTCGGGCAGGGGGTTGGTTCAGACTCCACAGGCCCTTCTTTCTGGCCTCGCAGCCTTCCCTCAAGTGTGCCAAGGATCACAAGAATAGGCACTTCCACCAGGCAACGTTTTATAGTTGTCTTCTTTGTGATCTTGTGTTTGGACGTTTGGACACGAATTCTTTTGAACAATGAATATCCTTAAAGATTCGTTCGGAGGGAGGGTTCATCCAAGATTCCAAAATAATATAAGGTAATATTGTGATAAGTGAGGTGCATCCACTTCACAAAGGAATCTTAAAGAACTCAGATTGCATGTTAGCAAATAGCTTTACAATAAACAATCAACTCATAAATCAATATCCTTTGCATCCAACATTGGTGTTCCTGTCCTTGCTTAACAAATAGGGAACATCTGGTTGGAAGTCTTCATCTCCAATATCTATAAAAGACCTGCATTGATTGGTTTTCTTTAAAAAAAAATGTCTTACTCTTATAAATTAAGAAACACTCAATTGGAAATATCTATATCTTATTTATGACCTTGCCACTTGTCCTCAAGTGTGAATGGTCACAATACTAGGCCCTTCCAAAATTGTAGTTTTAAAGTTGTCTTCTTTTTGTTAGAAGAGTCTTCTTACAATGAATTTTTACAATGAATTTTTCTAAAGGTTCATTCAAAGGGACGGTTCACCCAAATTATTATTTTGTAATATTGTGTTGAGTGAGGTGCACCCACTTCACAAATGAACAACTAAACTCACAATGCATGTTGGTGAATAGCTTAAAATAAACAATCTATTTCTAAATTCAGTTCCTGTGCATCCAACATTGACGTTCCTAGATCCTTGTTTAACAAAATAGATTGACGTTCGTGATCCTTATTTAACAAAATGGAAACATCTACCCGGAAGTCACCATCTCTATATAAGACCTACATGGATGGTTTCTATAATGATTATTATTTGTAAATAAGAAACACTTGATTGGAAATATTTATCTCTAGATTAAGACTACATTGATGGTTATTATTTTTTTTTCAAAGAACTAGTTACACTGCCCACATATAAATGAGATTACCATTTTATGTAGTGTTAAAGTTGATATACTTCATCAATCCAACCAAATGCACATTTAATGGATCCAAGTAATAGACATGCTTATAAAAAAAGGCAAATCATGCAAGGATGCCATATGCTTAAACTTACATTCCAAACTCAAAGCAAATAGACAAAAATACACACTAAGTATGGAGGCGATAATTATTTGTTGGGGTTGTCGATTGATATAGATTACAAAATAAGTGTGAGGTATATGGCATCCTACGTGTGTAAGTCCTAACCCAGTGATCACATTGTTATTTGATTGAATAGTTAGCAATAAAAATGATTTTTAGGCCACTTGCAGGAAGTAAATGGTTCAGAGGCCTAATAGTCAAATTAGTGAATAAGAGACATATTTCCCAACATTTTCCAAATTCAAATAATAATGGACGTAGAAATTGGCCAATAGCCATTGAGGCCAAGTGCCCATTCTCCACTATAAATAGTTGAGCCATGTATTTCAGTTTCATGTTCAATCAAATCTCTACCAATTTGGCATTTGAATGCCCTTGCGTCTCCCCTTCCTCCATCTCTCTCATGTTTAATGTATCTTTTCAATTTTTGGCCTTGTCTTGCAAAGGCAATACTATGTGTTGAGGTCGGTCAATGGAGTTGGAAAAAAGTCAACATCAAAAGATTTTATGTGGTGGTGGTCTAGACTTTTAAGGCTGAAACTTTTGTTGAGGGCTAACTAACATGCATCTTCTAGTGGCGCATCAAAGGTCACTTTGCTAGTGATTGCTACAAAAAGAAGAGAGATCAAGGAGACAAGCAAGGTAATCCAACTCTTGATGAGGATGGTGTTGATGTTCAAAACACAAATCATGATGCTTTTGTGTCTTCATTTCTGAGTTCTATTGTTGGAGATATTGATCCATGGTGGATTGATAGAGCAAGCTCACACATGACTTTTCACAAGGAGTATTTCACTTCTTTATTGGCATATGGAGATGACAAGAGGGTCATCTACACGGCCAACGATAATGAGTGTGCAATCAAAGGGATTGGCAAAATTCCTATGTCTCTCTCTACAAATAGGAATGTTCATTTGAAGGATGCTTTGTTCATTCCATCTATTACTAAGAACCTACTTAGTGTGAGTCAATTGCTAAGCAAAGGTCTTAAGGTGGAGTTTGATGGAGATGCTTGTATGATCAAAAGGAAGGATGTCTTGATTGCAAAAGGTAAAAGGCAAGTTAGAAAGCAAGTTGTGATTGGCCTTCCAAGTTCCATAACTAGCATCAATCATGTTTGTGAGTCTAGTGCTTTGTCAAAGTCACATAGACTACCTTATACTAGATCTACAAAGATTTTTAAAGTTGTACATTCGCATATTCATCAAATTACTACAATTAGCAATAGTGAAGCTACCATGTATGTAACTTACATTGATGATTTTAGTAGATATTGTTGGATATATCTATTAAAGAGCAAAGATGAACTGTATGATGTCTTTGTGAAGTTCAAGAATGCAAGTGAGAACCAATTTTTCACAAGGAGAATGAAGTGCTTGAGGAGAGACAATGGTGGTGAGTATATCTCAACCAAATTCAAGGCCTTTTGTGAGGAGCATGGGATCAAGAGGGAGTACACAACTCCAAGGACACCTCAACAAAATGGAGTGACCGAGAGGAAGAATAGGACCTTATGTGAAGGTGCCAAAGCTATGAGGTTAAGTGCCAATCTTCCTAAACCATTTTGGGATCAAGCCTTGTTGTGTGCTAACTTTCTATGCAATAGGTGGCCAAGTGCTATATCGCCTTTTGAGATGCTATTCAAGAGGAGGCCGAGTGTCAATTTTTTTCGAACTTTTGGATGCACTTGCTATGTCAATATAACTCTTGATGAGAGGACAAAGGAGGATCCATCTTCAAGGAAAGGTATGTTTGTTGGATATAGTGAGGTGAGTAAAGCCTACAAAGTTCACATTCCTACTACCAATAAGGTGATTATATGTAGAGATGTCATTTTTTATGAGGAGAACATTCCAAAAGTGTCTTCAAGTAACGATGGTGTGGATGGATCTAACAATCTTGGTGTTGATGTTATGGATCCTACTTTAGATGGTGATGATGAAGGACCTTCATCAAGTCAAAAGCCAAGGAGAACATCAAGGGAAAGACAAACACCTTCAAGGCTCACCTGTGAGAGAAAGGTAAGCAAGTGGTTGCTGAAACAAACTTTGCTTTCCTAACCTCTTTTGATGAACCTATATGTGTAGATGAAACAAGGAACAAAGAGGAGTGGATCCAAGTATTGGATCTTGAGTATCAAGCTCTTATGAAGAACAATACATGGAGATTGGTGGAGTTACCTAAGGACAAGAAAGCTATTGGATGCAAATGGATCTTCAAGATGAAGACTAACCAAGATGGATCTATCAATAAGCATAAGGCAAGGTTGGTGGCCAAGGGATATGCACAAGAACATGGTATTGACTATGTAAACTTTAAGTTAGCCCCCCCCCCCTCTTAAACCTCGGGCCAGTACTATCCATGAGCAAGAGCAGGAGCCCCCGAGAGCACGCATGCGAGAGAGAGAGAGAGAGAGAGAGAGAGAGAGAAGAGAGAGAGAGAGAGAGAGAGAGAGAGAGAGAGAGAGAGAGAGAGAGAGAGAGAGAGAGAGAGAGAGAGAGAGAGAGAGAGGAGAGAGAGAGACGTG
>MU836634.1:0-26102 GCA_029204225.1 Diphasiastrum complanatum
GGGTTGCGACTCAGGGCGAGCTCCAACCAAGTTTCAGCCTCCCTTGCTGGAATGTTGTCATGGCTTTCGCCTTGGCATGCTAGCGCCCCAGAGACTAGGGTTGGTCACACACTTGAAATGTAACCTTCTCAGATTTATCAATAAAGTGGGGATTTTCCTCAAACTGACTCTGATTACCTTCTGGGTTTTAGTGTTCGGTAAAAGCGCCAGTTGTAAGGTCGCTTCCAAATTTTTAAGTTGGCACAGAGCTGAGGGTCGTATCCCGGGACGCCAACGGTTATGCCGTCGGGACCCATTCGGTCCGTGGCGCCAACGGTATGCTGTCGGGATCATTTGGTCCAGGAACTGGTTGTTTCCATATCTGTCGCAGCTTGTGGGTTCTGAGTGTTCCTTGCATGAACGTGAAATGGGTTAAGCTCTTGGGGAACGGGCTCTAACCTGTCAGCTGAGTTGGAGCTAAGTCGTGGTTCCCGGCTCCCTTTGGGATGCCTGTGCTACAGGCGGTGGGCAGGGGCAGCCTCACACACACACACACGCGCAAGGTTATGGAAAGTTTTTGTATATATGCCTTCCCCATAATCTATAGGAATGAAACATTGGTTGTTTAGACAATTTAAAAAAAAAAAAAAAAAACTTGTGGTCAAGGAGGGCACGGGGGCCAAAGGGCCACCGTGCTCGCATCCATCGTGCTCCCCCCTGGTGTGTGTCTCTCTCTCCCTCCTTGCAAATGAGCGATCACGAACAAAAGGCACTCTCCCTTGTTGCTGTTGATGTTATTCATGGGTTTCTCATTGCCATCGCCATCGCTATTACTCACTCCGCTCGCATTCTCTGCATTTGCAACTAAAACATCATCATCATCAACAATAACATCATCCTTTTGTTTTTCTGTTAGTGGGATTCACAGCCAGCGGCTGTTTGCTGTTTCCAGCCTCCAATTTTGTTCGAAACGTGGATCAGAGCGGACGGAACAGGCCACCCTAGCCAATGCCAATAGTGATGGAAACTTCAGGGATGGCGATGCATCCAGTAGCTCCCTTTGCTATGCCATGAAGAGGAAGGGGTCATCCTTCAGTGTTCCACGTGCAACACCTAAGGAATCTTCTAGCAAGTTGGAAAGCGAGAATGAGACTGAGAATTTACCCGATTGGGCAAAGCCTGATTCAGATGTACCACCGCCATGGGCTCGAGATAAAAGCCTCAGCTCTAGCGGGGAGCAGCAGTTGTTCGAACCACCCTTCTTTGTGTATCTGATCGGTTCTTCCTTGGTAGCTATTGCTGCGGTACTCTCTCACTCTCCCTCTTCTGTTGGTGAGCAACTCGTAATTTGGGTTTTAGCTTTCCTTAGTCGGTCACATAGCCTCTCAAGATCATTCTTTAGTGAAGGATGGAAAGGCCATTTTACTTTTCATTCCCGAAAAGCATTCAATTATGCAAAGAATGACATTTCTCAGGAATGCAGGAAGTAGCATAGATTTGGGCGGATTCCATGATTCCTGAGACAGTAAAATAAATGTAAACCACATGAAAGGAACACGGTGGAGTATGAATTTTGAAGTCCATAAATATAAGTTTCGGTGTAAACTAAAATGCCATAGTGCCATCGAACCAGATGTAAAAATTCAGTCGCCCAATACATTAAACCTTTCATGTTTAGCCTTGATCTTTGTGATATTAGAGACTCGAAGGTACTATATCTATTTCCGGTCATTTTCTGCAGGCTGCAATGTAATTGCAGGAAGTAAGGAAATTATTATTCTATGAAGCTACTTCTAAGAGAGAATCTAGGTTATTGTAACTCTTACAGTCACACCTTGCTTCTACATGGTCACAATAATTAGGAAGGGGCTCCCTTGTGAGGGTTATGATATTGCATGGTTCTTGGTGAGGTTCGTCACGGGGAAACCGAAGGTCTTCGACTAGGAAACTGAAGGTCTTTGATTATAGAGAATGACAAAATTGGAGCTTCCAAGATATGCTCCCACGAGGTCTGAACTTTGGTGTCTCATTCTCAATGCTAAAATTTAGGTTTGGGGTTTAGGGTTTAGCGTATCTGGACCTTGCTTTAAAGTTTGATGCATTGATGACTATTTAAACTTTATGTTTAGGTTTGCATTCCTTTGCAGTCGCTCATTGAAGGTACACAACACCCTTAGGCAAATGGTTGTATCTAACCTATGGGTAGAGTGCAATGTATCCACTAAGTCTCGATCAAAGAGATTTGAAACTATTGTCTTGTCATTGACCTTTCGGGACGAGACAAGGTTGATTATGGTTGGGTTGCAACCATTGTACACTATTCTGCGCTCACAGACAGAGAGGGGTCCACCATGGGCCTTATGTCATGCTCTCCTTGAACTACACTCATACACATACCAAGGTAAAGCATGTACAAATAGATCTCAAACTCAAACTTTATTGAATTCACAATAAGTGCATAGCATCAACAAGCATGAAACACAGTGGAGTTGGTTGTCGTGTGTCCTCCCAACCTTTGTTGCTTCTGATGATGAATGCCACTCTCTAGGCTCACTTATCCACAATCCTCAAGCACCCCTCAACCCTGACCTTTCCTAACGTCGACACATGGCCAATTCCATGCACAATCGACACTTGCCACTTGGCAGTACCCTGACACATAGGCAAACAAGTAGGCTGACATGTCTCACCCATACATTGGACCAAGTTTCCCAGTGAGCATATGACATGTGTCATGTTTGATTAGTCAACCCGACATGTGTCACTCGTTTGTTGGACCAAGTGTCCCAGTGAGCATATGACACGTGTTCCGTTAACTAGTCAACTCTGTTACCTTTTAGGAGGTCAGTCTAGGCACTCCTGATTAATGGCCTAGTACCCTACACCAAAGCTCAACGTTGAGGCTCAGTAAGTCTAATAACTGTTTTATTTACATTTCTTTTACAAAGGTCACCACAGGCCAATGGCTTAGCCATTTCTGTATTTTACAAAAGGTACATCTGTGCGTAAAACTGTAAATAAGCTAGATAGGGAATAAAAGTTGTAACAGGCCTTTTGTATGAGTTTATGCATAGATTGGATGAGCAACCCGATCGTTGCTTTGTGCTTAGTTTTGAGAGGTATAACTGTATTCTAATCTCTTTCATTTCCATTTTAACAAATTTCATTGAACTTTGTCGATCGACAACATTCATTTGACACTAAATTTAATTTCGTTTTCTTAAATTGCAGGATTCAAGATATGAAAGGCGAAGTGGGAAACAAATGGAACTGGTTTCATAGGCGCATACAAGTAGTTGCCCATGTGTTGCATCGCTATGGAAGAATTTTGGTTTTTACACCCACACACGATCGTTGGAGTAGAAACAAGCACACAAGAGACAAGTTGTGGGCAAACCTCCTAATCAATAGTCTAACGAACAATTAGACTCCCCCACATCGAGATATCAATCCTAGATACTACGGTAGCTATATCATCGAACTCTTGAGCAATCCACAATACTCACAATATGTCGAAACAGGAGGGATGAGGGTATATATATACTCTCAGCTCGGGGGAGTCTAACAACATAGAACTCTTGACATGCACAATCACTCTTGCATGAGGCAGGCCCTAAACCAAATAGGGTTCAAGATCTGTTTTGAGGTAAGAGCTACCTTATAGTTTAGGTGAAGCCTGCTACCAACTACACATCCTTATGGACATAACATTGGTCCTAAGTAGTTCCATGATCGTGAGCTTGACGACGAAAGTACCTCCATATGGTCATACCAGATGTTGCAGAGCAGTAGGCTTGAACATCCAATTGAAGGTGGTATCTTGGTGGGACAATTATGGAGGGCGGACCCCTAGGGTACGATGCATTGCATTGAGAGTCCTCTAACAAGACTATACCTCAGTACTTGTGAGAGGAATTGGAACATCTACTCTCTTGTACACACTAAGAAGAAAATAGGCTCTCCATAGATCAACTAGAAAGGCTAGTGTCATGCATTCAACCTATGCCTTCCATAGAAGATGAGGCTTGAGCCGAACCAAAGAACCCATGAAGGTAATTGTTTGAACTTTGTATTTGAGGCTTGAGCTTGAACTACTTGAATTGAACTTGAGTGTTGAAACTTTCAATTGAACTTGAGTGTTGAAATTTGAAAGTTCAATGATGATTCATGAACCGTAATCCATTGTAATTTGTGAATTTGTGTCACGTGTGGAATGCTTGACGAGTCGTGGATATGTTAATTGTTTAAATTCTAGGTGAACCCCAACGAGATCGACATTGCCAAGGTTCTCAATTTACCTCCTAGTTCATAGGAGGAGATATATGTTGTGTGTTGCATCGTGAGTATATCGCATGAACAGATAGGCTTACTTGATAATTGATTGCTTGTATTTCAATTGAGATTTTTTGAATGCTGGGTACAAAAATCACCTATAAAGCATGAACTTTATTAGACACAATTGATCTGGGTAATCCATGATGTCTCAATACATGTTGAATAAGTAAGCTAGCTACAATAGGTACATCTATCTTTCAATATGTTGGAATATAATTAGCCTTTTTTGTGAGTTTGCCAGCCACAATAAAGATGGCAAAAGCCTGTTTCAATTCATCCACTTCTGTTACCAAGTGGAGATACTGCTCCTTGGTAACAAATTTGTCGCTCGGCGAATCGTTCCTGTTCCTCCACTTCCATGGGTTCTTTTTCCTTACTGAACCTTAGAGATTCCGTTTCTAATACATCAATGCCTCTTGTCGGGGGTTGATCAGGTCCCGGAGAAGTGGTCATTTTCTGAGATAGAAAAAGAGTGTCTGACGGTCCTTCTTGAAAAAAAAAATCGAAAAGACTAATTAGAACTGTACAAAGGAAGGAACAGAAACTTAGCTGTTTCTGAGGACTGTACTTCCAAAGAGAGAATAAAAAAGAACCCTCTCAGCTCTTCTGTGGCTATTTACAGACCTGCTGTCCGGAAAAACCAGCAACCAGGGTACCAATTTACAAGTAAAATTTCGATTTTTCTTGGTAGCTACCCTCGCTGTCAGAGGTATTGAGCTACTGCTCTGAAAACTCAGATTGGAAAACTGAAAAAGGGCAAGAACTTCTGATCCAAGTTGTCTACCACCCTCGCTGACTGGGAAACAGCCCTGTAGCTCCACAAAATTAGGCTTGAAGCTAACAAACAATCCGAATTTCTGATTTTCTTGAGGGTAAACCCTGGCTGATCTGAGTGCAGATCTGGTGCCTCGAATTTATACAAGATCCGCCCCAAAATATGGATTTTTAAGGGCACCCTGCTCGCTGGTCAGGTTAGTAGACCTGTTTACTCACAAAAGTTTGGGCCACAAATTGAAACTCTGGGTTTCATAGAGGCCCCTGCTCGCTAATTTCTGAAGGTCACTGCTCGCTGATCAAACTGCCTCCTCTGATCCAAATTCTCAGATGTATGGACTCAAATTTCAAAATTGAACCTGCAGCCAAATCGCGATGGTCTACCAGATCCCTGCTGTCCCAAATCCACTCTGATTTCCAAGATTTATACTCAAAAATCAGGAATAGATAGCTGATTTTGCAGCGACTAGCCTGCACTAGAAATCTGGTTCAAATTTTTTCTACAAAGCAAGTAGTTCTACGAAGATTTTCTTAGTAGAAAGCTGTTTCTCCAGCGTTGGCTCTGTCTCTCTCAATTCTGAAAATTAGAAGATGTTTTGTACACTCTACTAACTTTCTCCCTTCCTGAACTAAGCTCCCAAAGATGGAGATGGCTCTGATACCAGTGTTAGAAGTCTCAACACCACAGTAGGGCAAACACTAACTGATCCACCCAACCTTGCCTACTCCCTGATATGAGCAAGCCCCTCCTAGCCCATTGTGACGACTGGTAGCATGTATACTGCCAAGTGTCGGCCACGTTGCACTGACGTGGCCGACTGCACGTCGGGACCCAACGTGGGGCCCTATCCTGCTGACAGGGTCCCTAAGTTGTGTTACGCCCGCCATGGCTATGGACCGTGCCGGGGCACACTACTCACACTGTCTTGCCCTGTTGGACGTGTACGCTGGGCACGTCTTTAACTATGGTATCTGACCTCCTGTGTTCTCTAGGGTTCGGCACTGGTTACGTGCTCATAACACACAGCTTGGGGGCTAGATCCATTTTGATCAAGATTGGTTGGTACGTTTGAGCCACCATTGTTTCTCTTGTTTCGGCATCCTAGTATTGATCTTTGGAGGAGGTCTTGAAAATACTAGCCTTGAAGAGTGTTGTTCTTTTTGTCTAAGAAAGTCATTTTCCCAACATATTCTAGTAAAGAACATAGATCATATGATCCTATCATGAGTAGAAATGATAGAGTTGGTTAGAGTGATCTTCTCAAGTTACTTTGGTAGAGTCCAATGTAGAGAGTCCAATATTTATTGATGCTGTAAGTGGTAATGAGGTCAAATCATTATCATGTCAATCATCTCCAACACCTATGACTAGAAGTTCATCTAGGGGTAGCAAGATTTCTTAAGTAGTTGAAGACGCTAACCTTGTTTCAATGATTTCTATAGCATGCAACGAGAGAACAAAGGTGATGATTTTTCCACTTACTCATTCTCGGGTTTGTGATGGGTAATGTTGATTATTGGTGCTTCTCTAAGGTTGGTGATGTTCATGCTTCTCTAAGGTTGGAGTTAGGTACACAAAGACAAACCCAAATATGCACTTATGGATTGGTTGGCCTTAGGAGATGTTATGCAAGCTCTCTAGTTGATGTAAATAGGGCTCATTCCCATTCAAATCATAATCATGTAATAGACAAGCATTTGGGTTGATCTGCTTTTAATCACATATTGTATATTTCTCTCTCCATAGCTCAGTTAATGATCAAGATCAAACTGTAATTTTTGTGTTGGATGTAATTTTGATGTTATTCTAAGTTCATATCATCAATCTTGTTTAAATCCATAAGCATCTTGGAAGATAGATCTTGATGCATAGATGTTTGGTAGCATAACACCCTTTGTTTCAATCATGAGTTAATGTGTCTAGATAGAAGAATTGATGACTTATATAGTTCATAGCCCTTTTCCACTAGTTAAGAATTAGTGACATTGGTGAGGGGGATTTGGGGCAGGTCATTGAATATTGAATGGTGAGTACATTTTGCACATGATCACAAAAGGCCTTGGCCCATACATCCTAAAATATACTAAACATGAACAAGAATGAGAACTTTGATTTACAATACAGTAGTGGCTTCTCCTTACAAGCCTCATTTATCTTTCATCTTGCTTGATCCAGTAGTTTTCTTGAGAAAATGCTTGAAAGGTTTGAAACTCAGACGTTTGAAAGGTTGCCAAAAGCAGCTTGAGGAATCTTGCATATGAGAAAGATACGATGTACGCATTTGTGACCGTGTCTTACAAAGTTACTACCATCATATGTAAGCATCTAGCTACACCTTGAGATGACTTGTGTGTAACTAGACTAGAAAAATATGTCCCATTTGGTATATTGGTAATGTTCTAATTCTTTGCAAAGTAGCTAGTGTGTTACTTGATAGCCTAATCGCGATTTGCTAGGTCCGTGATTCGTGAATCGCGATTTTGAACCCAGAATCGTAAATTTTTTTTTTTTTTGTTGGGAAAAATAGCTTATGGCTGAATTTTTCTTTAGGGGAGCTCCCATAAGTGTAGTAGATAGGGCACAAACAGATAAAAGTCCTTGATAGAACCCAACATGGATTTGTTAGACATAACTAAATAATCCACCTCTCAGTTTAGTAGTCACTAGTTAACCATGAGCTCAAATCTGTAAGGCACCCGTTATGAGGAGAAGCCATTATTGAGCACGGTTGTTAGTATGGAGTCTACTGTGAGACCATGATGGTTAGGAGATGGCTAGATTACAGTGTTGGGGGGCAACGCCCCCTAGCGGCGGGGTCCGGGAGCTGCTGGTAGACCCCGGCCCCGACGGTAAGGCCTCTCATGATTTGGCCTTCCAACTCCCCGAGCGAAAACACACTTTTTGGTGTTTCGCATCCCTTTGGTCCGTTAGCTGTTCGCTCTATCAGATGTTGGTCGTTACAATATAACTACCACATTGTGAGGCATTCATTAGTAGTTGGAGCATTCTGTTATTGTGTAGATCAGTCATCCAGAGTCTATTCTAGATCGCCATTGAAGCCCTTCTCCAGGATGCGTGGTTGGATAGCACCATCATATGTACTTGCTTTACTGTAATCAGAATTTCAGATTCATGTTCATTGTTTCTTGTCTACACTAAATTCCGTTGTCAATTATAATAGGAATAATGCATCTAAACCGGACCATCCTGCACCCGAAACAGTCGGCAAACATCTGATACCCTTATTGCCTAAAAAATTTCCAAAAAAAAAAATTTGATTTTGGACGATTCTGGTTTTTTTCCGAATCGCGATTCTGAACTGCGATTCAGAATCGTGGTGCAACTATGCCTAAAACATAAGAAGTTTTGACTGCAAATATTTGTTTTTGTATAGGCTTAATGGGATTCTAGTCAATTTTAGAGTTTTTGAGTTCCAGCTACTATGTGGATCAAAATTATTTTTGTTTTGGTATTTTGCTAGTTATCAAAAGCTTTATAGTTTTCACTGACTAATTAAATGTGGCATTGTCTTTCAGGTCGGTTCTATCTTTGAGTTTTTCAACAAAAGGGCTGTTTTTGGTATTATACAACCTGATAGCCCTTTCTATACTCCAATCTTGGGGTTCTTTGCAGTCACTGGGTTGCCGACTTCAGTGAGTTAACACATGGCCTCCATCTGTTGAGCTTTTTCATTCACTTTTATCCATTTCTAGTAACTATGCATTGTATATAATCTTTCGAACAACATATTCTGATGGTCTGTATATGAATAAGACATAGTTTTGTTCTCAACTTTGAACCTCACCTTCGTAGTGTTTTTGGGACAATTTTTTGTGACATACAAGGTAGGATTTCAAGAATTCACCTTCAGAGTGGATTTGGAAAGGTATGTAGAGCTATTTGCAGATTCTGTTTCTGCATTGACTTGGCATACAGGGAATTCTATTCAACCCATGTTGTACATTTTAACATGTCATAAAATATTTGGATCATAGGTCTTATCAGTTCTTTGGATCACTATCTGAAATCCTTATTGGTTTGGTTCAACCAATGTATCTGGACCTGTGACCCGCCAAAGAGCTTTTCAATAATTAAACCGTTTGATAGAAAGAAATATTCATGTTGGCCTGATATGGTACCACTACCATTATGTGGGATATCATTTATGAGCAATTGTGCTTGCTTGAGGGGTATGCCATTCTTCTTTTTGCTATGTCATCATCGATTGGGGCTTAATTTTCATGTAGGGTAGGGAGAAACAAGGTGACGATGAAGACGAGCAAGTAGGGTGCTTGTGTTTGAGAGCCCTTACATAAGATGATAACTTATCAGAGGCCTGATATTTGTGTTTGTTTCTGATAGGGTTGCTCACAAGAGCTTGCAACAAGAACTTTATGTCAATCAAAGAATTAGGCTGCCATGTTTATTGCATTCTTTTTCTTTTTCTTTTTCTTTCTGGAGGATATTCTGAATGGAATGGAGCTGTCAAATCAAAATTTCTACTCTTCTTTTCTTATTAAATCTAGAGTGGTAAACCACAGCTTGGTGGGTGAGTTTGATTGTGCTTGTTGGTATGTGCTCATTTCTTAAGAGTGAACTCAGCGGCTCTTTTAGTTTTAGTGTATCTTCACACACGGTTCTGTATCCCACTATCATTTGTAGAAAACAAATACAGCATTGCAATGATAAAAGTTCTTGTCAGTTTGACGACTCCTTACCTGACTTGGAGTTACTTAGGCACACATGACAAATACTATGCTAAGAGATACAACTGGAGCTTTGTTTTTCCTTCTCCATTCTTTGCTTCATATAATTCTTTCAACTAGTTCTATGCATAGTTCCAAATTAATCTTGGTAGTTTGTTTTTTTGAATCTACTCGAATTGGTTCGAAATAATTTTGGATCTGAATCTCCTACAAACTATGGTTCTATGTCATATACGTTGTTGGATGAGCCATGGCATATGTAGGAGTTCTTAGGGATGTACATGTCAATTCACACAATTTTGCAATTAAATGGTGTTAGTCCCACATTTGGGTATTCCACACATGAATTCCAAGTTCCAAGACAATGCAACTAGTTGCTGCACTCAAAATTGGCTACAAATGTGATCTAGTCTTTGATTCTTCAAAGCATATATGTCGTTGATTCTCGCGAATCCTTACTCAGATGTGTTACACTTACCAATTTTTTTTATTTTTATGATGCTCGGAAGAACCAATGACTGCACAACTATCTGATGGAACTTACAGTTTTATCCTAGCAAATATAAGTGTCACATAGATGCATTCTTAGCCAACTGTAGGATAGACTCAAAATGAATTTATCATTTCATCATAGGAGTTATCAGCTCATCAACGAGAAATTCTTGAAGCTCTTTGTTATTGTCATAGTCTGAGAACTGGTGACAGGAAGATGTTTGAAGTTTCTTAAGCCTGTGTTTGGAAGTTCTGTTGCATCAAGTATAGCTAAGTACCTGTTGGATGATTACATCGTGCCAGATTATATATAGCTTGCCTTTCTGATATTTGCAACCTTAGGAGTATAACTGTCGGTTGTTTCCACAGCATACCTGTGGAAATTTCACTCTTTTCATTGTTTTTTGAAAATGCTCCTTATATTGTTTAACTTCTTGGAAAAAACTGTTCTGCAGAGGTGGAGTGAAACTTGCTCTGCTACTCTAGAAATACTTTTCTCTCATTCTAGATTCTTAGCTGAAGTGATTGGAAGTTTTAACATTCAAAGAGACTTAAAGATTTTTTCTACACTATGACAATTTGGCGAGGTGTATATTCAGTTCATTGAACTTGCTCAAGGTCAACTGATCTGATCTGCAGGCATTTCTGTGGTACAAATCCATCCAACTTGCAAACAAGCTATCTGAAGAACAAGATAAAGAAGATGGTTTCCTGGATAGCTAAAAGTATGACTTGAACTGGTGAAAGACCTGCTGCCTCTATCTTTCTCAAGGGGAATTGGCAAGCACTAAAGCAGGTATACAAAGGTTCGATGCATCATTACACTGCACCTTTCCACTTTGTTCTACGAGCTCTCTTGTAACTGATATTTTCCAGAATCTCCATGAAACGTGATCAGAATGTGATTCATGATTCATGACCTTAATACACTGTTTAAAAAAAATTTAGAATCCACATGAACCAACTTGAAGCTCTCATATGGATCTTCTTCGGGGTTATTAGTTCTGTATTCTGGGCATGTGGTCTCTTTTGCAACGTATGCAACTGATGTGTATGCTACTTTTATTACTGAGCTACATTTATCTTGTGCCCAAGTGACATGAATAGGGATGTAACATATTTGTGCCCTGCGCATTATATTTGTGCAACGCATCAAGAGCTGGGCTAAATACCTATGTAAGTAAAAGGTTGCACTTGTATTCTGTTTTCTTCAGGCTGTCCTAGATATGAGTCATATAATCAAATAATAATTAGATAAACTTATACCTGTTTGAACTTAGAGAAAAGTTCACCAGCAATGTTGAAATTTGACATTCAAAGTTGCCCTTCATGATTTATTTCCAAGACATCTTTCACAATGTTTATGGCCATCGTGTGGCGTCCTCACATAGAACTTGCCTTCAAATTTCACATTTCAAAGGACAAGACTTTCATTCAAATTTTAATTTACATTTTTATATTAATTCCAAATAAAAAATTTGTAAGATTGTATTTATTTACATTTTCATATCAAATTTCAATTGAAGCAGTTACCAAACAATATTGGAGGCTAGAATCTAGATGGATCATGGTCAGTGGCTCTACAAGTTCTTTCAACTTCCATTAAGTCGAGACCACAACAAACACATGAAAGCTAAAACTTAAAACTTTGAAAGCTTGGAAGTTGAAAAGTTGGATTTAAATTGGAGTATCGATGGAATGGATAGTTCTAAGTTGGAAGTTGGCTGCTTGGCCCACTGTTCAGACTTCAAACTTTGGGCCAAGCTCTTCAGATGGCCCATGCTAAAGTGAAAAATCTTTGAAGTTTGAAGTTTGTGAATCTCAATTACCAATATCATTGTATTGAATAAAGTTATAAATCATGAAATTGCAAAGAGTCAACTTTCAACTTTCAAGGATGTATCATGTACTTATTAAACTCAAACAAGTATTAAACTGAAACAAGTATTAAACTGAAACAAGTATCTTAACTCATGAAGCTAAAAATAAATTGTAGCCAGTAATTTTGATGGTTTTATACAAATTATGCACTTCAACATCCCAAATTGCAAGGGCCCATCAAATATCTTCAAATTGACATTTGAATGGCATGACAAGCGTCAAAAATATGTAAGATATTTCTTTTTATTTTAACGTTTCAGAATGCTCTGCTCGCAAATTGTTGTTCTGATGCAACATAGCTAATATCTAAGGATGTAGCTTTCAAGTACACAATATGCCTTTGATCTATGCTACCACATATCAATAGAGGAGCAATGTGAGTCTTGCACCAATAGAACTTTGCTACACATGTCAGCCTGGGGTTCCCGACAGCCGACCTATCACCTTGGTATGGAACATTTGACGCAGGTTGTTGAAGAGCCTAAGGTCGGTTTGGCATGACCGAATAACATACCACGGAAATGGTTTGAGCTTTGGTAGCATGTTTTAGAGCGGAGGTTGATCTGTGTGGCATATACAGAAGTACCATGTCAGCCAAGAATGGACCAAGAGTGCCACATGATTGCACTAGGACCAAGCGTGCCAGAAGATTGTACTAGGACCAAGAGCCAAGAACATGATCGCATGTATCGTCAGGCAACAAAATGCACCAACAGTACCAAAGAAAGATAAAAAGATTACCGTGCTTTTGCTACACCACTCTAACAAAACAGGAGTGCCAGAGAAAAGTTCATATATCATGGTGGCAACATAATGGGCCGACAACACCAGAGAAAGATAAAAATATGATCATGTTTTAATACACCACTCTAAAAAACAAGAGTGCCAAAGGAAAGTGCAAATACCATCACCATGATCCCAACCTATTTGAAGAAAGCAAGAATGCCAACCAACGACATTAGGAATTGGGACATTTGCATCCCAAGCTAGTAGTGTCAATTCTAGGATAGAACTAAGCAAAGAAAAAACTAAAGGAAACAATACCAAAAGGAAGTAGACACAACTAAACTCTAAAAGGAGAGAAACAAGGTTGAATAGGAAGGATGGGAATTAGAAAAAGTGATTTAGTTGAACATGAGAAGTGTGCCATGTCAGGTAGGGTGAGTTAGTTAGCTTATACATGGCAAGCATACAAGAGATGAGTGTGCATGTAGACAATGTAGGGTGACATATCTAGGGGGAGCGTAGAGTGGCAATTAGGTTGGAGAAAAGAAGCAACAAAGGGAGATTACATTGTAGAGGGGAAAGGAGAGTAGGAGGGAGAAAAAAACTTGAAGCTCAACGTGGTTGAATGGGTGGGGAAGAAAGGAGACACAACAGGGAAAACAAACCAAGGGGAGTGCAGGGAGAGATAGGAGGATGTGAAAAAAAAATTGTGGAGGAATAATAAGAAACAAAATTCCTTGGAAATAATCAGATGAATGGAGCTAGCCATTGAAGAGAAATATACATAGATTTTATGGGAAGACATCTAATGGTTGCCCATTGGATGCCCTCAGCTGTTGGATTTATTCCTTCTCTCCCTAGATCGCATAGTTAATCTAGATTCATTCATGTTGCTGCATATTTACTCGCATTGTCACACAAACAAGAATCGAAGACAGTACCTACGTGACAGTCAAACTATTGAAGGTAGTCAAACTATCAAAGAGGGTCGAAGGAGTGTCAGTGTCGACTATCGACATGTGCTCGAACGTTCGATTCGACCAACTATCGAATCGAACAATCAAACCCTTGTCACCCTCCACTCCAGCTGCGACTCCGACTCGAATCGACAAACTGTCAACTGTCTTGCTGATGTGGTACCACTCTAAATAAAGCTAGGCACCTATACTAGCTACTTACTACACTGTGCAACTGTTTTGACAATGATAACAAGCATGATCACCACCTGTCCAAACAACGACAACCACAATTGTCACTCACCTGGAATAGTAGCAATCGTGATCGTTGCCAAGATCCACCCAGACGACATAAGCTCAACGTCTTTATACATTGTGTGTGTATAATAATCACATAAGATATATATCAAACATTAGATAATCCAATCGATCAGTAAGCATTTGGAATAGGATGATCATCGTAATTAATCGGCAGACACTATAGATGTTCTTACATCGATGAGATTCAGACAAAGAGTCAGAATAAGCTATTAACTGATCTTTAATTATAAAAGTTGTTATAGAACTAAGAGCTAGTTCCGAGTACACAGTCACTATCGCAATCGTCTTGTGCTCGTCATTTCACCTGACTTGTATTCTTTACTTTCTGAATCAATTCATTGTCTTATTGCATTCAGAATTATGTCAGTGTGAATGCTATGCTACTCTGATTTACCATCTATCCGACACTACCTTCTAACATATTTGTTTGAACTATCTGTCTTTGTCTACGTAATCGACCCTATCAATTTTACGACTTCACTGTCAGAATTAAGTAGAATCAGTCTGGTCATTCAACTCACCACCCTTACTCGATTTGTAGCACATGCACCGAGGGATTCCACTTGAATGTCCCCAACATAAGCCATGGCACAAAGAAAAGGGAAAGTAATAGGCATTCAAGGATGGCAATAACAAGAATGCGAGGCACAAAAGAACAATATATTTAGATGGACAAAAGATTGAGAAATCAAGTAGCAAATAAAGATTCCATATGGAAAATCGTTGGGGGCTAGCTCCAATCAAACACTTGACCAAGTCCAGTTGTGCATATCAGACTATAGAATCGATTTGTAAATGCAAGTTAGGCATTAACTCAAGTACTTTATGGGAAGATGTGTAGCAATCAACACGGTCTACTAGCATGAATTTAAATATTGTATTCTTTTATTATAACTTTGACATTATCAAATTTGTTATTAGTTATTGCTTTGTCCAGAAAGTGCTATTAAAACTCAATGAGGCCATATATGGATAAAATTTCTATACCAGTCAAGAATGGGAAGATGTTCAAGGAACATAGCATGTATGAGATATGTTGGTATAGGCCTTGTATTGAAAAGCATAGCAAGTACTGTAAATTTGACTTTATGTTTTGACTCATTTATAACATGCAAGTCTCATATATTGGTTGAGTCTATATCTCATGCAAGAGTGGTTCTGGATAATTGCCTTTATTGGATACTTTAGCCATCATGCATGGAGAGAGATCATCCTGAGTGTCTTGCTTGTATGTATTCGTGGTGAGTCTTAGGACTCGTGCTTTTCCTGGTTTGCATGATTGCTTGTGAGAGTCTGCGTGTCGTATGGTGGCTAGAATTTAAGAGATTATATCTATACCCTCATCCCTCATTTGTCAATATATTGATAGTATTGACGATCGACATTCTCTCTATGCTCTTGGCATCGTAGTATCTTCTATAGGGATAAGCTTTGGGGCATCTAACCATTCGTTAGATTGTTGGTTGGGTGGTTCTTGCCACAACCCATTACATTGTGTGCTTATCTCTGATCGTACTGGGCATTATGTTGGTATCAGAGCTTGGAGCTCGGAAAAGCAAAACGACATTTGCTTTTTGGATTTTATCAACTATTGACAAGTTGTTGGGGTCAAGTTTGATAGCGAATCAGACTTGGCGGTGATCTTCTTAGAATTTTCATTTTTCAGAAAGACCTAGAGATGTGCAACTAGGTATGACTTAGAAGAATTCTCAACAGACTTAGAGATATGTCAAAATTCTTCTAGGTCCATGGATATAGGTCCCATAACCATAGAGCGTAGATATATACAAGGGTTGTTTGATTTTATTCAATGCCTTTGATCTAAAAATGTAGCAAAGCAAACTTGGTTCTGATGCAACTACATCTATAATTTAGTATTCCTAACACCTAATAAGTATCACTATTTAATTGAACTTTCTAGGATGTCTTTCCTTTCCCCTAAGAAACCTAAAACAATTTACACAAAATATATATATATTTCACTCTAGAATAATCTAAAATTTTGGAACGTTGCGATCAAATTCTTTACCTATCAAATTTATCACAATGCCTTCATTTGACGTTCTTGGCCATTCACATAATGTAGTGGCATCTTGAGTATATGCCTTTTTGCAACTTTATGATTTATGCAATTTACAATAGCTACAATGTTATAGCCCACATTGAGCAACAATAAATCTATTTCGCTCTTTATGATCTTCTATTAGTCCACATTATGTGACGCCATAATTAATGTAGTGTGAATTCGTAATTGTCATAAGGCGACTCCGCATTAGTTTCTTGTCTTTTAAGTTGGTAACATTCATATTTTCTATATGACTTCTTTTGCATGGATACTTTTGTACTCACTAACGTCACTATAAAGCATATAATATTTTGCAAGTTGCATATTTGAGAGAGTTTAAGTTTTCGGGTTTCACTATCTACTTCTATTCCAAATTCAACTAAACATAATATTACCTAATAGCAATGATGTGTCCTACATCCAATTCTACTTTTTTACATTCTAGATGATGTTATCAATTACCATAGCAACCCTCTTATCTTTAGCAAAAAAACAACTTTTAAACATAAAATTTTGCACCAAACCAAATGTTTGAAATGTCATTTGGACTGTGAGCATTCAAAATATAGTGCCAAGGAATCACAATCCAAAAACCCTAGGATTAAAAATGAATTAGAATTCTAATGGTGAGAAAAAAATACAAAAATTCAGTTCATTACTGATTATTGCTACTACAAATAAATTTTCTAAAATTTCGGATTTTATGAATGTTGTCAATTCAACTCTTTGGGGATTGATTCTCCTGACATATAGCCCTTGTCGGATTCAAACTAGATCTATGGATTAATTTTAGTATTGCTAGCATTCTTGACTACATAAAAATAAAAAGTAAACCCTAGGCCTTAAGGAGATCAAAATTCGAAGCTTTGATTCCTTTAGGACAGTATCTCCAAGCCTAGGTCATCACTACATTCATATTGTCTTGTAATCTAAGTTCTAACATAATCTAAACTTCATAGCCCTTTCTAAGAATTGTTGGCTAACACCTCTCACCCATAATTTAACATTCTAACATGAACCTAGGTGATTCAATTCCAGTATTTTGACAGTCAGGGCTATCGAGTCTATCATACATATGTAATTTTGTCACTTAACACAAACACATACATCAATCCGAGTATAACAAGGTTCAAACTCTGATTCTTTGGTTTGTGGACACTGTGGATAGATTAGTTTTGGGTACATATACACTGGGTTTAGGGAGTCGAATCTTCTTGTGGACTTCAATTTTTAGTATGTTGTTTTGGGTAGTATGTTAGTATATAGATTGTATATCTAACTATGCATTTTAATTATCTTGTCTTTAGAATTCTTAAAGATTGTGACTCTTGTTTCCAATTTTTTTTAATTTTAAGCAGATAGATTCACATCTATCCAAAAAACTTCAAATCCCAATCAAATCTTCTCGATTTGAACCTTCTAAGAACTATGAATCATAACAATATTCAGATTCGACAATGGCTGGAACCAATGGATATCTAAACCCTAAAATTAGATTCATTTTCAGCATAATAGTTGTTTTAAAGGAGAACACCTGTCACATTCTTTGGAAAAAATCTCTACCAAGTGCTTACTCACAACTCTAAGAAGGTTGGTGGCAATTGTGTGCTAGAAACTTGTAAAGCGTGCATGCCTGTGTGGGGATGATCAACATTTTTTCACATTTGTGGCAGCTCACAGATCTAGGACAACATGAGAGATGGAGGCACCATGAGCAATTTTCTCAGCATGCTAGAACTCCTTTCAAGTATGATTTAAAGGTGTGTTAGATATTGCGCACAACGACATATGTGGACCCATGCAGACTCTCTTGATAGGTGGAGCAAAATATTTTCCGTTAACATTAAGAAATCTTCTATTTCACAACCATTTCAAATAAAACAAAAGCGTGATACATTGAATAGAGGAATTCAAAAAATTATCGGTGTTCTATTTCATATCGAGAAAATATGTTAATCAAATTCCATGGACTCTTACAATGAGTCAAATAACTTGTTTGTAGATATGAATATGTTATTAACATTTATTATATATTTCTATGATATTTCCACGGAAAAGGTAGACAGTAAGATAGTCTGGGTACTGAAATTGGATGAATTGGAACTTATTAAAGGACATAAAGTGGAGAGAGTGAGTATAACACTCATGAATGGAGCTCTTCAAAAGACAAACGATCAAAGAGATTGCAACTTTAGTGTTTCGTCCGAGAATGACATTTGGTGGTTGGTAGCCTTTGAGCTATGATATTTTCAAAACTAAAAAATAGAATATTTTACTTGGATTTGACATTATTTTGAATTGACTAGTTTTTTGTTTGTCCAATTTTTAGGTTTTAAAAGAAGATCATGACATTCTGTCATGGGTGTTTAGCAAAACAACATATCACAGTATTATCAAAGAGCATATGGATGAGGAACTTTTCAATGTACCTGAAATAGGAGACTTCAAGGTAGAGTGGCATTTGGCTGGTAATTTGAAAACTCTAAAATGTATGTTCAATGTTTCCCATGGAGCAACTTCCAGTTTAAGCATGTGGTCAACACAAGGGATGAAAAAATCTCATTGGCAAGCAAGAGCGGCATTTCATAAAAACACAACATGGTGGCCTCAATGGTAGACACAGATATATGCTTCAATTATTTGATGGTTCTATCGACGAACACAAATACGACATCAAAAAAAATCTATAAATTACATCAAGTTCAGAAAGACATGCAAATTTATACATCAAGGGAGGTAGATTGATAGACACAACATTGTACTATGTATTTGTAATTTGTTTTGAAAAAATACATTTTCAACTGTTTGGATATATCTATATATTCTTGCCATCATTTTTTTTTTCTAGTACCAATTGCATTTTGTTGTCGTGGAGGAATTTTTTTTCTTGCAAATGGATCCAGAATAATTTTATAATTTTCTTTTCTCGACCTAATTCTATGTAAGTTGCATACAAAACAAAATGAATGGATCGGAGAATAGTATTCTTGGGTCCATAACCTAAATTTTGATTGCAATTGAGCGTTTAGCAAAAATTATTTTGTATGGTTTAATGAACTTATGACCACCTAAGTAATGAGGCAATGCCTTTACTGCCATGATAATTGTTTTGCCTCGAGCACTGAACTTCGAATGGGCAACACAAATTTCATGGTTTTGAAAACACTTCAAATAATTTCCAAGGCCGTTGTCCTTGTTGAATTTACCTGAGTAGATTCGAAAGCCACTTCGTCGAATGGCAAATTTGTCAATAAGAATGGCCTCTAAAAATATGAAAATTAAAATGCTAGTTTTTATGATGAATATAAACATATGCAAAATTAGTTGTATGCATAAAAAATAAAAGAACTCACACATTCAACCGTTTCTTTCTGCTTCAATTAATTCAAGGTGGTCTATTATGTGACCCTTTTGCTAGCTTAATTCTTTTGGTTGATATATTTTTAAACCAAGCTGGGTCTGGAAAGCAATGAACTCATCTCCTGAGGGAATATATTTTATGTCAGTTTCTTCAAGAAACTTGACTATATTCTTGATCTTTTGATTTCATGATCTTCTGATAATCTGAGATCAAAATAATCAAATATAATATAAATGCTGATCCATATTCAACTAATCTACACTTCTTGTGGCAAAATTGGCAGTAACCTAAGAACTTAAATTATTCATAAAGTTTTGTATATAATCGATCCAATCTATTTTTCAATTGTATTTCAACATGTTTGACAATATCAGTGTAATGCACAAAAGTCATGTTCTCAAATGTTTGCAAGGGCAATGTAACAAAATTGTTGAATATCTTGTAAGGCTCAAAAAACACGTGTGTATTTTGATGAGTTGTATCAAAAACATGAAAAAAAAGGATGAAACAACGATATGAAACACTCCCTAGCTTCAATAATACTAAAATCGTCGAGAAATGAAGAGAGCATGATATTCGGATCAGACCTACATGAACCTAAAGACATCGTGTTAACGAAATACTAACGAAAAATACACCAGATTAACTGTATGTGTCGAATATGTGCATAGTGATCAAAAGCAATATTAACCATTCAAGAAATTGCACACCAGAACGATATATATGACCTAAATAGTGGGAGAATGAAAAAATTATTAAAAATGTTATGTTCGCCTTGAATTGATATTTATACACTTTCTCCATCACGTGTCACCATAACGGATCATGAAAAATGCGTCATCGAATATTAGAATATTCTTGCCACTTTACAGCTATACAAAAAAAGAATATTCATTCAAAATGAGTATTCCATGAAGAATATTCTTGAGAATATCTTAAAAACCATATATCAAACTTGTGCGCTGAACTGATTGTGAGGAATCTCTCTTCCTCACTATTTGCACATATCCGATATTGTCCAAAAAGCTTGCATTAAGCTACACAAGGCCAAAACACGCTAGTTGAACTTTAATATGCATGGGCCAAATGATATATAAAGGAATTTTACAATTAATTTTTTACTTTTATCAGTAGAGGAGAGCGCGATTTCGTAGATTTTTTCATCTTTTCTTTTCGATTTAGTGCACATTGTGGCCTAGTGAGACGCATGAAATAAAAGCGTGTGCACAAATCCAATATTCGGACATGTGGCATGTGCTTATTAGTATGACAATTGTCAGTAATTTCCTGACACGTGTCAGAATCTTAATGATGACGGTCGTTGACGTGTCAAAATTCAAGGAATAATATCATGCCACTCACACGTGTGGGATAAATATATATATATATATCATTGAATCCCAAGTTGGACACTTTCTTTTTTTAGTTATTGCATATCTGATTAATGCGCACCTCTAGACGCCCATAAGGTATCTATTTTAATAGTTGCACATAAGTCCAATATTCTTTTCGTACATTTTCAAATTTTTGAGCTTCATCACCATCTTTTGGATTGTTGAGAAGCCACTATTAGATTCTTGTTATGGCTAGAGCGAAGCAAACGTCCAGGACTCTAGTTGAAGGTGAAGTTTCGAGTCTCAGGCTTTCCGGTACTGGCAAGATTACATCGATGAGAAGAAGCAATTAGATGAGAGAGATAAAAGCGATAAAACATCTATGCTAATACCTTAGAAAACAAATTCCTACTCAAAGTGAGCAAATCAAAGCTGCTACAACTCAAATCCCAGTATTGTTCTTGTACAAAAACCTCTGCTAAAGCTTCAAAAAACCACACCTTAAGATCAATTGCTCAAACTGTCAAAAAAACAAAGAACAAAGTGGTCTGAGAGCTTAACGGACTGCACATACCTTTTGACCGATTCAAGTTGCTACTTTGAGCTCTGATTTTCGAAACGTATTATCTTAAACAAACGAATCTCAGGCACGTACAAGATCCACTGTGACTTATGGAAATGGGAGGGCTTACCAATAGGGATTGGTCAATGAATAAGATGATAAATCCGTGCATCACATGTATGAATCTATGCCTCGACCCTCACCCTTCTTTTATAATGCCTCTTGGTTTCCAAGGGGGGCCTCGAACCTGGGATCTTCACCCATTCGTAATAAAGCAAAACTCATGTATAGTAAAACAACATTCATGCATAATAAACCAAATGCTTTTTCGGCCTCATCAACCACAACTCATGCATAGTAAAGCAACAACCATGCAGAATAAAGCAATTGCTTTTTTGACCTCATGATGCATGCTACTTTAGCCCTAAACCAAGGTTTAAACCATCAAAGTTTGGGCTGGCATCACTAATTGATCTTTAACGTTGACACTTTTTCTACCTCCGTTGATCAACCTCACCACATAGTATTTGCCTTTGCAAGGTCAAATATTCAACTCAAAATACATGTGAGTTCCATCATAGATTTGTCTTGCCTGGTAAGTGTCGCTACACGTTACCATGCACTATCATTATACATATCATTTTTGGGCCCAGATGTAGCTATAGGAGCTTAATCTCCAAAATGGAAAAAATCCTCAATACAAGACTCTTTAGTATCAAAATGAGTTCTTTGATTTTATTGAGGATCTAATAGGGAACAAAGATATGTGACTATCATGAGTAGACTTTATCTCAGCACTTAAACATGTTCTTTTTCTAAGTTTTAATTGGTTTGCTTTTCAAGTAAACTAGCTACTATGGCATTACATATCTTCGTGAGATTAAAATATATCCACATTAAAACAATTATGAGAAATTAATAATATTATCCTACCAACAATGCTATATAAAAGGAACACCTTAGTCCTATAGTATCCACCTTAATACAAAAGTATATATATGAATAGCCTCTCATAGGAACACCTCCAGTAAATTCCACCTCTTAACTTTTTCACTTAATATAGCAAAAAAATCTACTAAAATCAACATACAACTTTCCAATTCCAATGATCCCTATCAAGTGTTAATCCAAATGTTGCAATGAATACTAATGGAGTATTGCATGATGAAATTCAAAAGTCGACACAATCTTTTGCCAAGCCAACTTCCAAAACATAACAACGGCTCAACTACTAGGATAGAGAAGCAAATAAGATAAATGAACAAATCAAATAAATTGAACTCCATTTTCATTCAAACTGCTCAATTTGATATTTCGTACACCTAAATAAATTAAGCATTCAAGATATCGATAGACTCAACCACACTAAAATAACATATTGTATCAATGTCTTGGATACTTCTTACAATTATTATTGAACAATGAGAAAATTCATCAATGTACAAAAAGATAAGAATACATAAAATGAAAGTCAAATGGCAAAAAGTAATTAAGCTAAAAAGCCTAATAGAACATAAGATATTAAAATAATTAGTTGAAACTTACTACTTGATTTAAGTCACTAACTAAAATATTGTTACCAATAAATAATGTAAGAAGCTTTGAAACAATTGCTCCTGCAAATTGAGCTTGTTAGAAAATTGAAAGCGTTTGCGAGCATTGAAATGTAACAAAAATAAGTTGACAATAGAAAGACACAATGACGAATAATGACAACATTTTGTCCTTAGCATTTCACAATAAGCTCCACACATAAGCACAAAAAATAATTAAATTTCTTGCAAACATCCATATATTTCAAAAGCAAAGGGGATGAAATTTTCACGAGATGCACAATTATTATTGTTTCGCTCCTCTTGAGTTGAGTGAGATGCAACAACCTCTTGTGTATTGAAATAACAATGAAGATCCTGTCAAGAGAGATCAACAATAACATCTCCAAGAGTGTGAATTCCCTCATGTGAAAGAACAATGTCAACACGTTGACGAAAGAGTTGTGAAAATGGCCCTAGTAAAATGTGTCTGCTCTCGAACAATATGAAAACCACTATCATGAGCAATAATAACAAGAACATCACGAATGAAGTTCACGTGACACTATACGATCTCCACTTGAAGGGCACCGCATAAGATGAGTACTCAAAATCCAACACATGACCACATTAACACTTAGAAAGGCCATTTAACATTGGATGTGATAGTCCTAGTTTGGTATGAAGAGCAGTGATAAACAAGTCAAAGGAGAGTTGCACGAGCAGAAGAACTAGACATGCAACCAACCAAGCCCCTACACCTAGACCAACACATGAAAGAAGACGAACCCAAACTACATCAAATGGTGAATCATTGATATGTTGAGTGAAGATGCTCCGTGAGAGTCTTCTAAAAACTTATTGTTGATTCATCACCAAGAAAGGCATAACGTATCACACTAGAAATTAATTAGCTTGCCCAAGCAAAACACAACGTTGAAGATGACCATGAAGAAGAATGGAAGCACATTCTAAGACAAACAAACTCAAGTTTTGTTGCAACGGCATTGCAACAAAAAAATGACATTTCAGATAAGTGTGTAAGTCTGAAATGATTGAAACTTTAGAAAATATGATGTAATGTTAGCCTTTACATGTGATGTTGAATGAGTCCATTCATACTTGTAATCAAGGTGAAACATGGAACTAACTTGTTGACACCATCCCTTGAAAGTCCATAACTTTCATTGAAAGCAAACACAGCACTGCAACATTTTTCAAGTGAAAAGCAATCATGGTAAAGCATGGAATCAAACTATATACCCAAAAAAGAACAAAAAAAGTTAGTTGCTTTGCTAGTCGTTGTAACAGCTCAGCCTCTGACAGACAGAAACAAAGATATGTGCCCACCTGTATCTAAACACAATAACAAACTGCATATTGAAATCCTTCAATCTTCTCCAAGATAGAAGAATTTACAAAACTGTTGGACAGAGCAAACAAGCTGATTACTTTTAAGTTAAGGCAAGTACATGTAGGGATTATGAACGACCCTTTCTAGTATCAAACAAGTAGAAAAGGCAGAGAATACCCAGATATTATAGCACGTTCCTTACAGACACATGCACTTTTTTTTTAGTGCTTGTGCAGATTAAAGCATGAACGTGCAATATGTTTTGCCCCACCATCGCATTGTTAGGGATGATTAAACTGCAGTGAATATCTTAAAAGAATGATTGAAAGGAAATAAGAGGATGCAACAGAGCATTTCGATCCTTCAAAATTGATGTCCTGGGACTGTAAGGGCTGTCCCACATCACAATAAGATAGCCAATGCATGAATCTTATTTCATATTATGTAGCTTCATGGTGCCAATCGCTACAGAAATATACCCGAAGCTAAATCAACACAGCTACTAAACAATCTGATCGTTTTCTAGTAACAAATTTATACACATTTCGGTCCTGGAGGACCAGTAACCAGCAGTCTAATTTCTGAACAGGATCTGAAGCCTGGAAAAAAATTTCTTGATATAAGAAACCCTACAAATCATCCACAAGCTTTGGCATAGTCTTACAAGCTCAAATGGAGAGAGTACAAAAGAATCTCTAGTATTCCAGCAATACAGATCTGCACATAACCGAGTGAGTAGTTTGTAAAGCTATCGAAGACCTTAACCTGCACCGACAATCGTTGGCGTAGTTGTAGAAAATCCACAAGATTATGTTGAAGAGCAATTTTCCATTCCACTTTCATCTTCGTGGTCCTGCCTCAAAAACCTGGGTCGCCATGGTGGTGCAGACTTCCAATGGCCTCACTTTCAGTTTGGAATTGAGGTATGGCTTTGCAGATCGGCTGAACTTGTTGGAAAAAGGTATTCTCTTGCTGATTTCTCTGAGGCCAAGGACAACATCGCCCATTGTTGGCCTCTTTGAAGTTGAAAGCCGAACGCAATGAGCTGCAAGAACAGCCATATCCTTTAGAGCTGTTGTATTTGCCGGAAGCTTTGCTCTAGAATCACATATGGAAAGGGCTCTTCCCTGCTTTATTAAAGGCACGGCCCAATCTACTATACTTGGAGGATTGAATTGAACGTCTATAGCATTCCTGCTACTTATAATCTCCAGAAGTAATATACCAAAGCTGAAAACATCAGTTTTGGTGCTGAGATGCTCAGACTTACATAGCCCGGATCCAAATAGCCCATCGTGCCAGCAGGAGGAGTTGAGAGCAATACCATGTCTTCAATGCGACCCCGAATAGCTAGGCCAAAATCTCCAAGCTTAGCATTCCAATTGCCATCAACCAAAACGTTGGACGATTTTATATCCCGATGAATCACTGGAGGAGCGGCAGTGTGAAGAGCAAGAATCGCTTTGGCTGTTTGATAGGCAAGATGCACTCGCATCGCCCAGCTCAAAGGTTGAGGGCTGCGGTGGAGCAGATCATGCAGTGTGCCATTGGCCATGAAGTCCACAACCAAAAGGATCTCCTTACAATCGTGACTGAAGCCAATCAAGTTCACCACATGAGAGCAGCGGATCTTGGACAAAATTTCCAGTTCATTTTCGAAGGGGCTACTCTCTGTCAGTCGCCTCCATCCGTTTGATGCCCTCTTCACAGCCACCAGCCTTCC